>AFIR01000432.1:0-14433 GCA_000223685.2 Zymoseptoria pseudotritici STIR04_4.3.1
TAGTATCGTTTGCCCTACAACAGTAGTCTTCGTATTCCGTTAGTTACTACCTTTATAAGTACGGGCAGACCCGCTACTCTTACTAATATATACTACTTAGACTAAATATTTAAGTAGTATTAATAAAAGTGCTAGGACTAGTCCTAATGCAGAGACTATAGTACAAAGAAGACGGAGGTGCTAACTACACCTTACTATTACCTAGACTTTACTAATATTACGAATAGTCTAACTTCTTACGTCCGGCGCTCTACTAACGCCTACGAGCTCCTAGCATTATCTATACGACTACTAGCGCCTTTAACATTTACGATAGCGCTCGACTCGCTATAGAAGATCGATCGATAGAGATTACCTACCCTTTATTATAGATCTACTAAAGAGCCTCGAAACCGTTAACATTCCCGCCCTTTACTATAACTCGCGTACTACTATCGCTAAGAGTAAAGCGTAGAGAATCTGCGAAAGGATAGCTAACATATACTAGGTCTCGGCTAATAACGCTAGAAGTCTCGTAATCGCGTAATCGCGGAGGATTTGCTAGAGAACGACTATATTTTACCGGATTTAGCGTACGGCTATCGCTAGGAGTCTTAAATTATAGAGGATCTACTAGAGGACGACTATATTTCTCCGGATTTAGCGTACGGCTATCGCTAGGAGTCTTAAATTATAGAGGATCTACTAGAGGACAACTATATTTTACTAGATTTAGCGTGTAGCTATCGCTAGGAGTCTTAAATTATAGAGGATCTACTAGAGGACGACTACATTTTACCGGATTTAGCGTATAGCTATCGCTAGGAGTCTTAAATCGCGGAGGATTTACTAGAGGACAGTTATTATAGACCGAACTTTATATATAGCTAGTATTAGGATATCGATTTTATAGAGTATTTACGTTAGGGGCGGTAGAGGATAATAGAATATACGATCTTAGTACGCTAGGGGCAGTAGAGGACAACAGAATATGCGATCTTAGTACGTTAGGGGTAGTAGAGGACAATAGAATATACAATCTTAGCACGCTAGAAGCAGTAGAGGATAATAGAATATATAATCTTAGTACGCTAGGGGTAGTAGAGGATAATAGAATATACGAAATCTATACGCTAGGTACGGTAGAGAATAGTAAGCACCTCGATCTTAGTACGCTAGGGGCAGTAGAGGACCTCGATCTTATAAGCACCTCGATCTTAGTATACTAGGGGCGGTAGAGGATAGTAAGCATCGCAATTTCGGTATGCTAGGCGCAGAGGAGGATAGTAAGTATTACTATGTCCGGCTGCTTACTAAGATAGAAGATAGCAGATATTATGCGAGAATCTCGATTTTAATATATAGAAAATAGTATAACTACTTTCTACCGGAACAGGTATAGTAACGCTAAATAATAACGAGCTTTCTCGAGATTCTTATAATCGGTGCAACGACCCCTAATCCTAGCGCGATCTTAGCTTAAACGCTTATCCTCTAGCAACACGCTTATAGCGCCGTAATCGCTATTAAATCCGGACGTTAGCGATATAGGCCGTCGTTATATATCGGCTTTTTTAACTCTATTATTGCAATTACTTACGTTTTACTCTTGCGATCTTCCGCTATTTTACTCTATTACTCTTTAACCCTATTATTAGAGTAGTACTAGCTCTTGCGCATACTATATTAGCTATTTACTCTTCTACTCTTAACCCTTCTTTAAATAATAATATCTACAAACTCTTGCTAATAAGGCTACTCCTTCTTCTTCTTCTTTACCTTTAACTACGTCTTAGTATATATAGCTATGCCTTGCCTATTACTATTATAAGTGCTAACACTTCTAGAAAGACATGCCTCGTATTAAAGAGACTATTCGTAAGGCTCGCCTTCGAGAATCTCGAGTTAATTAGCGCCGCTTCTAAGAGTCTCCGTTCGCCGACTCCTACCTAGCGAAGCAATAGCTCGACGGCTCTCTCTCTACTAATAGTATTACTCTAATCGCCTTTAATAGCTTCCTTAGGCTCGAACCTAAGTATAAGACATACGGCGCCCTTACTAAAGATAGGAAGGAACTCCGAGACCTATATAGCGATAGATATAGGATAGATTATCTACTTAACGTAAACAAAAGCATTTACGTCGGCTCGCTCCTCTACTCCGATCGTATAGTTACTACGCGCTAGGCCTACGCCGAGGATGCGTATAACCGCTATAAAGAGGGTAATAAGAAGCAGACTAAGATTATCCTATAAGTGCATCTATGCACCTTAGGTATGTTTATACGCTAGTATACGCTCCTATATATACGCGGACGAGCTAATATATTTCTAGAGGGTAAGGTTGTCGACCGCGAGGACTATAAAGACGTTACCGGCGCGGAGGAGTTTATTAGCGATAGTTAACTTAAGGACTAGAAGTAGGTAAGGTTCTTCTTACACTTCCGTACTAATTATAGAGGCAACGAATACTCGCTAGAGGAGACATAGATCCTTATTGTAGAGAAGCTACTTAATAATAGTTACGAGGATATGCTACTACTTAGGGAGGATAATTTAGACGACTCCGGTACTAAGTCTAATTAAGGACGAGGGAATCCGAGGTTGCTAGCGTTCGGGCGTTCTTTTATAAGACTATATAAGTCTCCTCGTACTGCAGCTTTATAACCCTCTTATCTTATATTACTTATATTGCTTATGTTCCTTACCTTATATAGTCTTTAATTGTTATACGAATACTTACTTATCGAGCTTGCGTACTATATAAGTAATATTACTAGTATATTACAAGGTACTAGATTATGCTCTTAACACGCTTATCCGTATCCTTACTAGCCCTATAATCTAAAGATTATAGGTACTATTAATTATAAGCTATATACGATGCACGGTCCCTAATTGCCCTCTACGAGATTAAAACGACTGCTGCTATCTACGAACCTCCCTTTCCTCTTCTTTAATACTAATAATAACAACTATACTTAGTACTATATCTCCTTCCTTCCTTCCTTCCTCCCTTTAATTAATACTAGTAGTACTAACTCTCTTAGAACGTATATAATCTAGATACCCGAATAACTCTCCTCTTCGACTACTAAAACTAAGAATTATAATAGGTATTATATATTCTTCCTTTACTCGATATTAGCGATACTAACTTATCTTAGAATAGTATACTACATTCTCGATATATCGGAATTACTAGACTTCCGGTCCTTCGTCGGCTATAAGCTAGATAGTACGCGCTATATTAACGTCGCCGAAGACATTATTCCGCGGAAGATAGGTAGAGCGGTATATATCGAGGTTAGAGCTCGCCTAGTATAACTATAAACCTTATTGCTACAGAAGAGAAGTCCGCTCTACGCTAGAACCGCACCTATACCTCCGGCTCTAGTTTTCCGCTCGCCGCTCTTCTTACCCCTACCGAGCGCCGCAAAAAGATTATTAACGACTAGATCGAGAAGCACGGCTAGCGCTTTAATAGGAATAAATAATTAGAGGTAGAGTAGGACGTACGATTATATAGGCGAGTCTACTTAGGTAGACGGCCCTTTTAAGACTTAGGAAGTAGACCTAAGTAGATAACGATAACGGAATAGAATTCGTTTCGAGATTACAATGTTGCTCGATACTTTAAGGTAGCGACTATATAACTTTAAAATACTCTTAGCCGGTTTAAGATACTACTTTTAAGATGCTACTTTTAAGATGCTACTTTTAGAATAACTTCGAGCGAGATCTTCGGATTATAGCATAGCAATAAGGATTGCATTAAGTAGCGCTTGCGAACACGAACTCTAACATAAAGCCTTACTATCTATAGTAGTATATAGAAGGAAATTAACCCTTAACTCTAGTACCTGTCTGTATAAGTAACCTAAGCCTAACCTCTAGTCTATCGCTATCTACTCTAAGAAGCTGTTAGTCGGTAATAAGGGTAAAGGCTATAATTCCCTAGACGCTCTCTAGCCGGGCTTGTATTCTCCTCTAGAATCTATTGTTATTTTAATCGGCAAGGCCGGCAGACCCTCTATAGCTTTAGTATAGGCCTCTCTACGGTCGACCTCTTTAGCAGCGTTAATCGACGTCTAGGTCGTCTAGAGTATATAGGACGGTTTTAAAAGCTCGACTATATAGTAAACCTTAATACTATAAGGCTTAAAGGTAAGATAACCGTCGATTGCCTATAGAACGTAAGAAGCGTCTTTGTTAGCGGCGGAGTTATAAGAAGCGTCTTCGTTAGTAGCGGAGTTATAAGAAGCATCTTTATTAGCGGCGGAGACGTAAGAAGCGTCTTCGTTAGCGGTAGAGATATAAGAGGCGTCTTTATTAGTAGCGGTATAAGGAGTATTTTCGTCGGTAGAAATAGATAGATCTATAATAGTATTGTCCTATATAGCTAAGCTGCTCGATAACCGATTCTCCGGAGACTCTATAGTTATGTAGGCTAGTACTTAAACGGTTTGTAGGGATTGCGCTAAAGATTAAGCTAATTAAGTCCTAAAGCCGATCTAACCGGGCCGCCGGACTAGAGACTTACGATACTAAGAGACTAACGATACTATTATACGGGCAGTAGGTAAGTAGCTTCTTCTAGTTCTGCTAAGACTACACCGCATCTACTATATTCGTAGCTTAACCTCCGATTCGTAGTCTCGCTCCTAGGTGTTAGCTTTACGCGGACTTCTACTACTTAAGGGACTGCGGTAGGCTTAACCCTTATCTAGAGTTACTAGAGATTTAAGGACCCTCGCGATCGTAACGATAGTAGTAGTACTCCCTATATTATAAGCTCCTACTAATCTTCCTTTTAAGGATATATACTTATATAGAGATAAGCGGGAGGTCCTAGCTTAGTCTTAACCTAGTAACTGCTACTTCGCTAGCTGTTATATACCCTCGTTACTATCCTTATCTCGAATTATTCTTATCTTACACTACTTAGCTTAGACCGTTCTCGTCTTACAATTGTTAGCCGACTATATACGAGCCTTTCTTTTTAGCCGCGAACACGGTTCTCGGAATGCTACCGCTTTATAATCTAGAGCAGATCCGGGCCGAGATATTCCTACTAGTTATGTCCGGCTCGCGAGCCGATAAAGTATAGGTATAGCTAAAAGAAACTAAGGGTATCGCACTCTCGATAGCCTTATTTAAGCGGCGGATATATGCTTTAGGAATTACAAACGCTCGTTAGTTCGGTTAGCGCATCGCTGCGGGTTATCTAGCCGTAGAGTCTCGAGGTCTAGACTATATATAGGCTATCGACGCTTGCTATATGTTCGACATCTTTAGAATCTAGATATATCGCTATATCGACGTATATACCTCGAAGATTATCTAGGCGTACGCTAGAAGTATAGCTAAATTAACCTCCTCTTTCCTCTACGGTTATCTCGATACTATAAACAAGCTCGGACATACGCCTTAGGTAGATCGACCTTCTATATATCTATATTGCCGGATTAGCTAATATGCAAAGGTCCTTTACGCTCCTAGCGGCAAGGATATAGCGACAACGGTTAACGTACATCTTAACTTACGTAAATATTAAGCCGGTTAGCGACTAGAGTTTAATATAGCTTTCTAATATACTTATAGGGACTCCGACAAGTAATAGGAGATTTACTAGTAGGACTAGAGTAACTACGTATCTAAGACTTTAAGGGCGTAGCGTAGCGTGTTTCGGGCACTACGTAACTAAGGCGTTTATAGTCCCGATAAGAAGGCTAATCGTATAGCGCTCCTTACCGTCTACGTGCCGATCCTACGGTTTAATGTCTATATATAGGTATATCGCGAGAACTCTCTCTAAGTCCGGACGTACGATTATGTTCCTAGCCTTATCCGCGATATCTCTAGCGATCTATACGAGCGAAGAGGATTATATAGTATTACCTTAAATACCGAGTATCCGGCGGTATAATAGGTAGTAGACCTTAAGAACTAGTTCGGTAAGACTATTATAACTAGCATAACTCCGAGGATCGGTAGCTACTAACGTAACGCGCAGATATAGAGGAATTCCTTCTAGATCCTACGTTAGATTAGGCATTCCGAACCCTTAACGCTAGTAGGTACCCTTGTATATTAAATAGCGACGAGACGAATACCGATAGCGAGAAGCTCTACATTCTCGCATATTACTATGTTCGCGCTATAGCCGCGGCTCGTCTAGCTAGCGGCGATAAGCTAAAGGAGCTTAAAGACCGGGCGGTAGATATAATTAGTATATCGGATTTATTATTAGAAGGGAGTGCAGATAGGGAGCTAAAGCGAGAGACTATAGAGGTAATTAGTATATCGGATTTATTATTAGAAGGGAGTGCAGACGGAGAGCTAAAGTAAGAGACTATAGAGGTAATTAGTATACCGGATTTATTATTAGAAGGGAGTGCAGACGGAGAGCTAAAGTAAGAGACTATAGAGGTAATTAGTATACCGGATTTATTATTAGAAGGGAGTGCAGATAGTAAGCTAATAATAAAGAAGCGTTTAGTGCAGATACTTAAGTAAGGTATAGTATATAATCGACATATAATATTTTATAGTTAGTTAAGAGCATTCGCATTAATGTCTTAATCGAAATTTAGCGCGAATGCCTCGGTTTAATAAGAGTAGCCTTAGCACTCTTAGGTACTAATATCGGATTCGCTCGGAGTTGCAGCCTCGTAGTAGCGCAGCTAACTTAAACTAAACCGACAAGCTCGAAGGATTAGGCGGCCTATACGAGATAAGACGAGCCGCGCGATGCCGCTAAAGCAAGGCGAGATCTCTATAGGTCTATACTCTTAAGGGCTAAGGCCGTTAATAGGGAAGATAGAGTAAATCCGCGATATTCGAAGTACTAATCGTTAGCAAAGTAGGAGCTAACGAGATAATAGAGCAGTATGTTATCCTATAATGTTCCTAGCGCTATTTCCGTATATAAGGTAGACTATTACCGAATAGCGCGACGCCTACTATATTAAGGAAGTAAGACCTAGTTGCGAGATAAGGGCGTATATAGATCGTAGGGGGGGACGCTATTAGCTTCCGACTAAAGAAAGAAGAGAGCGGAGATATTACGCAACTAGCTAGGGGGACGATTATTATAGACGCGCGGACAAGACAGCGACAAGCGTACTATAGGCGTAGAGCCGAAGGACACGAATAGCGCGACAGCTACTAACTAGTAGCAATACCTAAGTAAGTAGAGGTAACTTCTAAGAAGGGTAGTATCTAAATACCTCTCCGCCTCTATATAGTAAACACCTTTAATATTAGACTAACGCCTTCCGTCGTGTTGCCTAGCCGCTATCTATTGCCGCTTCTATAGTTCCTCGACTTCTCTATCTACTCCGCGAATCTACTATACTACTACATATCGACCTAGAGTAGTACTAAAGCGATATTAAAAGGCTTCTCGATAACGGATATATATATAAGTAGATTAAGAAGTAGCTATGCAAGTAGCAAAACGTTATTATCTCGATCCCTATAATAAAGCGCCGACTATAAGAATAGGGCATTTAAACAAAGCTATACCTCGTCGTTACGGATAATCTTGTCGAGCTAGTCGAACACTTCTTCTAGGACTTTAATATAGGAGACGACTAGAGCCTTACGTATCTCCGGCGCTATAGCTTCTAGCTAACGCGGCGGCAATATCGCACCCTACAAAAGGCTTAGGGTATAAAGAGACGTATACCTCGAGAGGAGTAGCTAGAATACGACACTACTATTATTACTGCTCTAATAGGTGTTCTATCCGCTAGAATATTCGAGGATTATAGGTATCGCTATCTTACGGGAATGTTATAGTAGTAGTATAGGCTTATCGGAAGAGACCGTGTCTACTAGAGCGCGAGGCTTATATACCTAGCTAAGTTCGGTAGGAGGGCTAGAAACATTAGCGCTCGACCTCGCGTTACCTTGTTACTTCTAAAGGCTAGAGGTCCTAATTATATCTAGTCCTATAATGCGCACTGCAAGTTCGACTTCTTTAGAATTTAGGTCTACGCTAGTATCGACGTCTAGTTACGTAGTATTATCTAGTTCTATATTAGCAACTCCGCGAAGACGAAGTTCTTAGTCGCTAGATAGTATTTGTTAATAGTTAGGAAGCTCGGCTATACGCCGGCAATCGTACGCACCGATTATAGTATCGAGACGCCTTTAATAGCAGATATATATCTCTAGCTCCGTAAGGCCTAGGAGAGTTAAACTCTTAGCTTCGAAGATGTCTTTTAGTATACGACTAGTAAGGGCAACTATACGATAGAACACTAGTAGGGCGAGCTCGCTAAGGCATGCTTTAATAGTAAGTGTTAATATATATAAGTGTAACGACAATAGCTAATAGGCTCCTTATAGATTAGAGGGATACGTTAAATAAGATGCGCAATTACGGGTTATATAACAAGCACGAGAAGGCCGACCGTATTGCCTTCTTATCTATCTACATTCCGATTATAAGCTACTAGCTAGAGATATTTGTTAATAGCTACTAGAAATATAAAATTCGGAAAGTTATAGATAATCCGGACTACGTCGTAGGTATACCTGCATTGCTCTATACCTATCCTAAAGATTACGGCGGCGAGCGCTTCGCTATATTACTCGATCCGAACTACCCGCGAGTTCTAGAGTCCTAGTACGTATTAGACCTTTATAGTATAGCATTAATAGCGTAAGGGATCTATCGGCCGCGATACTAATACTCGGTAGATTTTAACGCGTACTTACCGAACTAGACGATATAGTAGGTAACTTATACTCTAGCTAACGCTAGGTTTCTATTACGTTAAGGAGGCGATAAGAAGAATTTAAGCGGCGGCAGGCTATATACCGACGCTTACCTACATCTTAGAGCTACTATAGCGTAGTTCTTAATTTATAGCGGTAAGCTGCCTAAATTCTAAACTCCTACGTAAGGAGCAAAGGTGCACCCGACGGATCGCCTAAAGAAGGTCTACCGTAATACTAGACTCGTACTTTTTAATAACTAAAAACTATAGACTCTAGACTAAAGGTAAGAAGTAGTACATAATCCCTAGCGGTTAAACCGGCGACTCCGAAATAGTCTTATCTTAACATAACGCCGATATTCGGCTATATAAGGCAGCGACAAGTTCTCTATACTACTTCTTATATATAGGATAGGGACTATATAAGATATCTTAATAATCTTATTTAACTCTCTACTCGAACGACATAACTTTACGGTCCTTTATAATACAACGACGCATATATATGCCCGCTAATAAAGCGTTCCCGAGCTAATGCTCGTAAGGCTATTGTCCCTTACTCTAGAAAGGGCGTTAGATAAAGTTTTAAATTGCAAGAGCTGCTTATCGAGTCTATCGACGCGCAACAGTAGTAGGCGCTAGTACTCTACCCCGCTAATCTTAAACCGACTAGAAGAACCCTTATAACACGCCCTCGGTAATAACTTATAGAGATTATAGACTTATAGTTTATAAATTAAGACCCTTACCGTCGGACTACGAGCAAGGTTTACTTAAACGCCCTCTATACCTAGATAACCGATCTATGCACCTGCTGTCGATACGTAGCCGCGAGTAATTTTAGTAATATATTATCGGTTATATATATCCTCTACGTATCTAACAGTCGGACTACCTATCGTCTTAGTAGTCGGCATAGGGTATACGCTCCTCGGCAGCTTATTAGCTAAGAGACACGACGTGCTATACTAGGCCCTTACGGCGCCTTGCCTACCTTTCTTAGTATCCTCGATTACTAGATCTATATAATACTAATCTTACTATCGGACGCCGATCCTTAATAGTATACTAACCTTATAGGAATAGAACTCTCCTCGCGATCGGCGCACTCTACAATCTCTAGCTAGTCTATTCTGCATTTATAAAGGACACGGTGTCGGTAGTACTGCTTCCTAGCTAATCGAATAGTATTAGCCTATCTATCGATACCCTACCGTAGAGGACTAGGGACGTTATAGTCTCGATAAAGAAGCGGAGCTTCCTTATTTAGGCGGCAAATATCTCCCTTATCGCTTAATCCTCTTCCTATCTCTATCTCGCCCTTGTTAATCGTTTCTTTCGGTTTACTTGCCCTTATAATGTTGTAGTAAGTGCAGTAAGCGCACGACTAAAGTTACCTCTCTTAATATTACCCGCCGGCACTACTACTGCCGCTACCGCCGCCGCCGTAATAGACCTAAAATAAAGCGTAGTAATATAGTTAACCGCAATAAGCCTAGCTGTAAGTAGCCTAGATATAGTTAGCCTAACCGCATAGGCCGCACCTTTAAATGCCTAGATATAGTTAATATCCGATGCCTTATTAGCCGTAGTCGCAACTACCTATGTAGTTTTAGCTCCCGCAATAAGCTTATAGCTAGATCTCTCTATACGGCTATAGGCAATATTAGTCCCTATAAGCACTATAATAGTCCCCTCTATAAGATTATAGTTAACTAGGGCAGGACGGACAGGGTCTAAATACCGCGGCCTAGTAACTGTAATAGTTATAAGGAGCGTAGCTACCTCTAGTAGGACAGACTAGGCTATATATAGCTTAGTTAGGATCCTAGCTAACTTAATATAGACCTTAGCCGGGGTAGTATCTACTACCGTAACCGGGATAGTATCTACTACCGTAGGCGGGGTAGTACCTACTACCGCAACCGTACCTACTATATAGATAGTATCTACCGTATAGATAGTATCCGCCGCTAGGACAATACCCGCCGCCGGGATAGTACTCGCCGCCGGAATAGTATCTGTATCTACCTAGTCCGTAGTAGTACCCGTAGAGTTAGAATACCTAAGGCTAATCGCTATACAGAGTTCCGCCTTAATCGATTTTTAAACGAGACAATTATATATTTGCTTTACCTAGAGTATATAGCCTCTAAGAACTAGGCCGCGCCGACGCTACTCGAAAGGCCGGTAGTAAGGTAAGAGCTCGCTAGGTACCTAATTAAAGTAAAAATGCTTAACTATATAACCCGCTAAATCTAATATAACGAATAGCTACCGTCGTAGTCTCTCCTCCTATCGACTCCGAAGAAGAAACCTTAAGAGATTAGTATTAAGTACTAGATCGATACTATAGAGGTAACCTTTAAAGGTAACGACAATAATAGGCGTCTATTCTAGGGAAAGCCTTACGCTTTATATTTATAGGAGGTTTAAGGCGATGTACCTAACGTAACGGCTCGTTAAAACACCTTCGTTTACTACGGTAAGGCGAGGTGTCGTATAGAGTTTTATATCTTCCTACTAGAATAGAATACTACGGTAATAGCGACCTTTAACGAGACAAAGCATTAGCAAATGCAAATCGCGAAAACCTACTCCGACGACTCTCTAAACTAGCCGCTTAAACCCTTTAAGGCTTTCTAGGCCGACTTCGTATAAGTTATTAGGAGTTATAAGAAGAAAGAAACTAAGGATAGAGTAGAGCTTACTGTCCGCTTCGCGATACTTATCTACGTTAGCGATAAACAATATAATTAAATTAGCGGCTACGATCTCTAGAAAACAAACAATCCGGGCGGATCCCTAAGTACGTAGCTATTATCTCCTATTAGCTAGTTAATACCTCTACTAGATCTAGCCGCCTAGTAGTCTACAGTTATAATGCCTATTTAGTCGGTAGCGTAAGTTAAATCCGTAATATAAGCTCGAATGCTGCCGATACTATCCTCCGAGCCTAATCCGATACGCCTAGTTAACTACTCCTCTATACGTATTACGTCTTTACTAATATACCTACCGTCTTTACCGACATACCTACTATCTTTACCGACACGCCTACCGTCTTCGCTAATACGTCTACCGGCTTATTAGTCTCTATCGTTATTTGTTACGAATAACAATATAGACGACGAATACTTCGAAGAACCCTTTGTTTAGATTATAATTCCGCTAAAGGTTAATAGTAAAGCTAGCAAGCGGCCGGAAGCGAAGAAGCCCAAGAAGCTAATACTTCGAAAGGAACTTAAAGATAAGATAAAGTCCGGCTCGGTTAGAGCTAAGTAGGATGCGGTTAATACGAAGATTACTAATACAAAGATTACTAAGAAGGAGTAAGAGATAGCTATAACTACGGCGGCTATAAAGAATGTACGTATAAAGATATAGAAGGCTAATAATAAAGTAGAGAGGAAGGCGAAGAAGAAGGCTCGAGAGAAGGCTAACTAGAAGGCGAGAGCAACTAAGCTATACTAGACGGAGATTAGAAAGCGACAATTAGCGATCGATCGGCAAATCGAGGAAATAGATTCTAACGAACGGGAAGAGTACGACCGGGCTTATTACTCTATATAACCTCTATTTCCGAGTAGGGAACGTAGTCTACCGCTAGAGACTTTATAGGTCGATCTATAGGCCGGAACTTAGTTTAATATTACCTAGTTTATTAAGCCCGACGCCTACGAATACGGCGCCGGACCCTAGCAAGCTAATTCTAGTGCGGAGCACGACGCCGAGTAGGTCTTACTATAGGATTAGGCTCGAGGTAAACGCCGCTGCTAGACGGAGCCGTCCGAGCCGCTATATATAGGCATTAGATCGAGGAAGGGAAATAAGTAGAGTTGTACTTTATACTAGTTATTATTCGTAGCCGCTCGATTAGTTCTATATTAGTGCGAAGTTAAGCAATCGACTTAAGTTACTTGTTCTTAGGTATGTTAATATATTGCTAAGAAGTTAGATGCGGCTACTTTATCTTACCTTACTCTTTGTAACTAATATTTTATCTCTCTATAACTAATATGTTATTACTTTATAACTAATATTATTATCCGAAGTTATTATAACTTTATATATTCTAAGTTATTACGACCTTAAATAATTTTCTTTTCTTTATAGTCTTCTACTTAGTATACCTTTAGGCTAAAAGTTCTTTATTTATCTCGGCGTTCTATATTTGCGGTAGGCTAGAGGCTAGACGATACTCTCGGTAAGAGAAGGACTTTAGCTAGTAATAAATAAATGTTTATAATATAGTATACTAACTTTATAGCTTCTTAAACCGGTAACTCGACAAGGCTAGTAGGCTAGCTTACCGTTTAATAGAACCGGATACGATATAACCTCTCGAATAAGCCTTAAACATTAGTTAAGTATTAAACATCGGTAATCTAATCTTATACGGCAAGTCTATAGTCTATTAAACTAGAAGGACAAGAGCTAATATCTAACATCCGGTTCTATCTGCGACTCCGACTCTAAGCATAGCTTACTGTTATACATATAACGAGTATAGCGCTTTACGTTCGGCGCTAGGTAGCAGATCTTAACTCGTTATAGCGAATATCTATATCTAGTATATAGTTAAGAGACTCGAAGCGAAGGGAGAAGATACTCGCATCGCGAGCGGCAGAGTATATAGAACTTATGTTATAACGTTCTAGTCGACTTCGGTATCGAAGAGTCTCTAGAGAATTCTTATTCTATTATAATACTACGTCTAACTTTGCAACTAAAAGTCGGGACTCTTCTATTTCTCCTCCCTACTACCTCTAAACGATAACCGGAACCGCTAGCAAAACACCTTCGGAATAGCTATACTCCCTTGCTAATTTTTCCTCTTCGGAATAAATACTACGCCGGCAAAGACCTCTCTATCTACTTTATCTACTAGCGCTTATTTAACCCTAACGCTATTCCTCTCCTCCTTATCTACGGCTAGCCCGGCTCCTTCTACGAGTTTAGCGATCCCTCCGCTACCGGCTTCGTCTTCTCCGCTCTACTACGCGTTAGCTAGATAGTCGATATAGCGCGAATCTTCTACTAACTCGCCTAGCTACTAGTATTATACTATTACGCTATAAAGAAGAAGAAGAAGAAGAAGAAAAAGGAGAATCCGCTGCTAGTTAACCGCGTTCCCTAATAGTCCCGCGTTTATTAACTTTGCTAGAACCGTTAAGGCCGGCAAATCGCTAGGAGAGGGCGATTACTACTATTAAAGCTGTCTCCTTATTAGCTTATTAAATAGCTGCAATAATTGCCTAGTTAGCTAACTGCTCTAACCTTACTGCCGCCTCCCCGCCTCCCCGCTATCCCGCCGTCCTACCTTCCTGCTATTATTCTATCTTTATATACCTTAACGACTTCGTAACCTCTAATTGTAGTAGCACTATATAGCTTCGTAGTTAGTGCGTTATAATAGGAATAGACCGCCTATTATTAGTTTACTAAACTAAAGTATAGGGGTTCGATTCCTTTAATACTCTAGTTAGTAACTAGGGAAGGGCTTCGGACCTACTATAAGAACAGTCCTACTAAGACTCTGCTTATAAGCTATATATTCGCTTTAGTAGGGTGCCGCAAGGCAACTATACTTTGTCTTACTCTAACATTATATGTCTTAGGTAACCTTTAAACGGCCTATAGCTCCTATTTTCCGCCTATTTAATTGCGAGACTATTAGGTTGCAAGCATTAAGGGTAATTTAGTCTATATAACGTTTAGAT
>AFIR01000430.1:0-22643 GCA_000223685.2 Zymoseptoria pseudotritici STIR04_4.3.1
CGGCTTTTGAATTTTCGTAACGTAGTAGCAGCGAGTCCTTACCGCCGATTTTGCTTATTTGCGAGGGTGTCTAATCTTGCGAGGGTATCTAATTAGATTTTAGGCGATAGTAATAGACTTAAGGGGGTATAGGTTAGGATTTGCTGCACTTACTAGTAGCAGCAGCAGGAGGTAGAGGAGCAAACGGCGTAATAATCGGCAAGAATTAAGAATTTAATAGCGCCGTAATAAAGACTTCGCGCTACTCCGCTTCTTAAGGTTACCGACACCGCGGTTAAGAGGATCTTAAGTTCTATTACAAGCTGCTGCACTCCTTGCTCGGTGCTCCTCGGCTTAGGTATCGTGCTAGTTATTATACTATGCCGACGTCGGAGAAGTAGTAGTAGCGGGAGGAGGAGAAGCGGACGTAGGAGGAGGAGGTGCGGCGATTTAGTAAAGAGTTAGGAACTCGTAGTTATAAGGAAGTCGACGCTACGATTACTTAAGAAAGTTATAGCTAATATTAACTAACCTTAATTATGTAGCTATAAATATAGCTAAGGATAAATATGTAGCTATAGCAGGCTATGCTCCTCCCGGCGAATTTTAATATAGATAGATAGAAGAAACGAGGTCGAGCGAAAGTTAAGGAAAAGGGATAGTAGAACGAACCGCACATTTACGGAGTAAAGATCGAAGATCTAGACTTGCCTTCTCTCCGCTATATAAGCTAGACTCCCTCCGATACGCCTCCGTTATAGCAGTAACTCTACTTCTCTATACATCGTCCCCCTTCCGAGCTACGTTACTGTAGCGTTTCGACCGGTCTAATTATACGACAATTACCTATTCTGCTTCGCCTAGCTTCGACAACAATACTAACCTCGATATGTCCTACTATTAACGACTAAGCTAGGTCTCGTTTGTTACGAAGGCTATTAACTCCTCTTACCGTTAGGGAATAAGGATAGAGCTAGCTTTTTGTTCTAGTTTATAGATAGCAAGCCGATCTGCATTGTCCTCTGCTTAGAGCTTCTGCTTCGACGTTAGAGACTCCTATTATAAGTATTAGGAGTCTTAGATAAGAGCCTAGTCCTGCAAAGACGGGAGATTATCGTCGTTCGTTTATGCAGTTGCATAGAACAGGCATTAAGACTATCTCGTTCGCATAGGGTAGCATTCGATCCGCCGGCATCTAGAATCTTTATAATAGAATCGCCGCACGAACCTAACCGTTCTAAAGCTCTCCGCTGTAGTATATAGGTGCTTAACGAGACCGCTTGCAAAGAGCTGTCGAGAACGGTTAAATTCTAGGCTAAAAGATTTAGCTATATAGGCGAACGTACAGTAGTAACGATTAAACACGATAGATGCAAAGAATAGTCGATGTTTAGAATCTTGCTAGCATTGCTTATAACATCCGGGAAATCGGGGAAGTAGTCTACGTCGACTAGTTAGGTATTGCGGCATATCTTCTTAAGACTCTTAAGACGTAGATTCGCCGCAGATCTTATGCTAGGTGCAGCGAGGCTTAATACTAGCAGTATTTATTTGTCGGCATTATGTTTATTCGCACCTTATCGTTCTTAATCCGTTAGACGGAGTTGTTACTATAAGTAAATCTTTAGTCTGTCCTTAAAGCCTAAGCTAAGATTAATTAAATACTGCTTAGCTATACTTGTCTGCTATAACTCCTACAGGCAAAGAGACGCTCCGGTTAAGAACCTACGCTAGTAGCTAATAGTATTTCGCGGGTTCGAGCGACAAGCTAGAGAATTAACGTCTCCTCTCCCTTTACTTGCCTCTTCTAGCTATTATCTCCGCTATAACGACGTTATATAGACAAGTCTACGTTTCTAGCTCTAATAGGGACCGTAGCCGGTCGTCGATCTAGTTCGTCTAACCTTGTAGTACGCACTCCTAGGAAGACCCGAACTTTACTATATTCTAGAGCTCCTTAGATCTCGCAGTAATGCTCTTCTCTGTTTTCTATCGTTGTTTTAAAGTAGCTACTTCTCGTAGTATCTTGCTAAGTCGGGGAGTAGAGTCCTAGTATATAATATAGCGGACTATCCTTTAACTTTACTATGCAGATATAGCTAAGAGTATAATCGCCTTGTTTATCTCGCCGATTAGCGATATGTCTAGTCGATCCTCGGCGCTAGTAATCTAGTTCGCTTAATGTTAAATCCGGCACTAAGCGTCTAGATTCCTGCGACGAGTAAAGACGGTGCGAAACCGCGGGATATTACCTCGCTGCAAATAACTCGTCGAAAAGCTAACTAAGAAACTAGCTACGATTACTACGTCTAGCTAATATTACTAGGATCCCGTGCCCTAAGCATATTAGCTACCTTGTAACTTATGTGTACGAGTGTAGGCGTCTCCGAAGGACTATATCGACTTTGCAGCGCAGTTCCGATTGCACGACAGCGAGGCGATGCAGACTCCTGCTCGCCTCGTATCTATCGACGGTATTGCGAGAATTTCCGATAAGCGGTACTCCTCCGGGTAGGTAGTAGGTTGTAATTCTAGTCCGTAAGAATAGTATTAGTAGCGTACTTAGCGTGTATTCTTCCTCGAGGCAGCTAGTTAGAAGGGAGTGCCTAATCGAAAGTAAGGTATAGTGCCGCGCGGGACTATGCCGTTCTATAGTTTTAACTTCTTCCTCTTCTTAGCGTAAGACTAGCTCGCAGCCTTATCTAGAGTGTGCTTGTTTCTCTAGTTCTAACTTCGACGAGCGAATGTTAGTTCTCGTAGGACTATAGGGACAAGAGGGCAGTTATTACCCGACTTAGGGAGGAAAGCTAGTCGACAAAGGAAGACTAACTAAGACCGTGCGTAGTCGGATATCGGTGTCGATGTTAGTTTCTACGTTACTAGCGGATAAGGCAGCAGGCCTTTCTTAATAAGTTAGTCTCTTTATACTCGGAGTAGGTAAAGGCAGTTGCCTAAAGAGACAGGTAAATTCTAGTTACTAAGCTAAGAGCATTACTATCGTACGTCTCCTTCTTCTATTTCCTACGTGCGGTTACCTCCTCGGCCTTAGTTAATTTCTTCTCCTCGTATCTAAGTCCGAATTAAACGAACTTCTGTACGTAGGCGTAGGCAAGCTAGTCGACCTCGCAGCGAAGCTTACGACTAGGCTGTTTATGTTAACCCGGATTCTTGTTAACATTACGGTCGTCGACGCAATGCAGTTACGGGGTTCGACTTATAATAATTAGGTCCGTAGTAATATTAAAAAATAGTGTCTAAAGCAATTTCGAGCGATATAAGCCCTTCCTCGCATATATTAGCGATGCAGATGCACAACCCGATAGACTGCGTACGCACGTAATCGTTACTAGCCTAAGGAGTAATAGGCTCTAAGTAGCTAAGCGCTTCGTCTATCTTGTCGATAATAACTCTCCCTCCGACGCTAATATTAATCGCTTATTAGTAATACCGATAGTAGTTTAGGAGAGATATTCGGACATACCGGCGGACTGTACATTAGCGTTATATATCTACTATATTAAGTCGCGGCAGTTAAGGTCCTCCTCGACCGAAGTTTGTCCTATATAGCTCGGGCGACCTTCTCGGAGGCTTAGTAGCTTTAAATCGAGCCTAGACTTCCGGAAAGCATCGTACGACGTAGACTAAGAACCTTAGATATAACTTCTTGCCGGACTTGTTCGGCTTTATGCTTGCCGTTATCGCTAATATGCACTTAATCGGACAGCGCAGTAATATCGTGCTTAGTATCCTTCTGCCTTAAGCTTCTATATGCGGAATAGAGAGTTCCTATCCTCTCGCTTTAGCTAATGCGCTAAGAGCAGCAGCATATTAGCGTTAATAGTAGGTAGGTAGCGGTATTTTCGGTAGTTTAAAGATGCGAAAGGAGTCGGATAATAAAAAGAGGAGATAGTAAGATAATAAGATAGAAGACAACTAGAAAGTAAGAGAGCCGAGAGGTTAGAAAGAAAGAAGCCCGTTTACGAGCATATAAATCCCTTCGCCTTACGTATAACCTGCTCTGCGTTTAGCCGCTTGCTTACCTTTCCGATTACATCCGCGACTATCTACTAGATATTATCTTCGAATACGCGACTAACGTTGTTCGCTAACGTAAGCTTACTCTCCCCTCTATCTAGACCGTAGAAGATTATAGCGAACGGGTTCCTTAGTAGGTATATAAGACCTTCCTAATCCTCTACTTAAAGTTAAGCTTGTATTTACTAGACTTGCGCATCGTCGTCCGCTTTCTTGTCGTCGACTAAGATCTCCGGGACGACCCGCCTAAAAATACAAATAGATATATTTACAAACTTCCCCCCTCTAACTAATTAAGTAAAACCTCCTATTTAGCCGCTTCGTAAGAAATCGGGCTTATAGTAATATAACGAAGTAGAAATCGGTTTTCTAGACTCGTGCAGTTTCTTTTGCTATTTCGTTCGTTAGGGTATAGAATAAACGTAGAGACTTCTTTTAGCCTAAGGATTAACTAATTAATTAATTGCGGATAGTTCGACGTTATTATTTTGTTGTAATTGCGCTAGTAGTGCGCGAGTTCGAGACTATGTTTTATACGCTAAGGGACCTTAGGATCCGTTAAAAACTACTCGTTGCCTCGACCTTGTGCGCCTTGTAATGTTTTCGCGGGTTACAGACGACGGAAGAATAGCGGCAAGAGCCTTTAACGTCGCAGGGGAACGCTGCAGATAGTTTAAGCGATGTATTAGTATAAGAATGTTAAGAACTTACGCTTCTCGCTAGTATAGCTATACTGTTTGCAGCGAGCTCGGTCGGGTAAATCGCTTCTTGCAGATCTTGCACTTATGCTTCTTTTGCGAGCTCGTCGACACCTTAGAGCGGGGTTGTTCCTTCGTAAACTGCCGCGCTAGAGGCATAATTAGACCGGGAACTCTAGTTGTTAGTATCGATCGGTATCGTCGTCGTTTCCGATAGGTAGGCGGTAATCTGTTCTAGGAGACCTAGGTCTAATAGACAGTAATATGTTCTAGGAGGCTTAGGTTCGAAGGTTAGTTATTTCTAATAAAACACGGCCCTCTTTGCGAAAGTTGCCTTTCTGTCGGCCCTTCTCGGCTTTGCTAAGAGTAGCTCCTTTATTCTATCGCGAGTTAAGAGGATATTCCGTAACTTTAGGCGCTAACTAGAGCACGCTTAGCTTCCTGAAGTTGAATTTCGGCGTAGTAATTGCTCTGTAAGTTAACTGGTAATTGTCGGCTTATCTTGTTGCTAGGCTAACCTCCTAAGGTAGTTAATCGGTATGTCTAGCATTTGCGTGGGCGGTAATGGCATTAGGAAGACGATATCGGTCGAAGGGAAGGCTGGAGAGGCATCGGTGCTATCGGTGCGGCGTTAGTGTTTTCATGAGCCCATATTGCACGCTTGAGCCCATATTGCACGCTTAGCAGCTATTGGCTTGACTTTCGGTGCCGGCGACGACTCCATCGGATCGGGCAACTGTTGTGTCGCCAGTGGCTATGTGTTCCTACGCCGGAATAAAGCCTTCACTTCTCGGAACTTAAGTACAGGACTTTGGAGATCAGGATCTTGTTGCGGCCTTTTTCATCGAACCGAAGGACGGCCTCCAGGGCATTCATTATAATCCAGTCCACGGCGTGATCCACTAGCATGTAACTTGGCCTAGGTTGGAACAGCATACTCTTCGAAAACGAAAGGTCCGAGGGCGGCTGCAATGATCCGCCGTACTAGTAGCTTCGGCAGTCGTGCGTGCGGTATTGGTCATTAGCCGGCGATGGCGGTGACAAGGCCAAACATCGCGAGTCGGCCAATAGCATGTCTCGGAGCATATGTTAGGAAGTCGTCGGAGACGGTGTTGGTTGTCTTTGGTGAGAGTAGCAGCATTGTCTTTGCTGTCCGACAATCAATTGCACCACCAAGCGGGACGGAGATTGAGGCGAGGTGTCGATTCTCGATGTACCTTGGGCAGGCTCGAGTGGCAACTTACATGTTATACTGTGGATACTTGCTCTGTGCTACCACTAATCCCTGCTTGTCGACCGGCGTACACTGTCTCTGTGTTCGGTCAAGTGCATTGCGGCAATCTCAGTTCTGTTGCAGGATGAGGCGCTAGCAGAGTCCGGACTTCCGTAGGGCAGCTCTTGGACATGGTTTTCCAATGGAGATGATCTTAGTAGTGACGATCTTTTGGTCGATGTCATGTCTCAACTGTGCCTCTTGCTGGCTTCGATTCCGACTCGGATCTTACTTCATGTTGTCCAGGTGCGAGAGCTTGGCCTTCCCAGTGCTTTTTATCCTCCCAAGCTATGATCTGCCAGAATGCGCTGAAGCGAAGCTAGAAGAGTCCGCAACTTTCAGCCATGGTTGAAGGTGTCAATTGGCTGCCAGCTGATCAGTCCGATCGATCTCTGAATAGAAGATGCCATCATCGACAGACTTCCACGTACGCCGTATAACGTTCTCTGCCCTACCAACGCCAACTCAGAGATTGTTCGAGAGCAGATGCCTCCGTATGTGTCCTTTGAAGTTGAAGCAGGACAAACCTCCAGGACTGTCCAGAACCGGACCGGAAAAGAAGGTCCTGTCGATCTTCCCAAGTCGTCAAAACTTCTGCCGTGAACGGAAGCCAGGTTCTTGAAGGTCGATATTGCCAGTGCCAGTCTCGCATGCTGTAACGTTTTTGAACTCGATCAATCGAAGCACTCTGCCAGCTTATCTTGACCGCACTCGCAACCCCGGAGCCAAGATCATTGAGGCACAGCAAGCACAGCATTTACTTCTCCGAACCGTGCGGACTCCATCTGCTCCAGTGCGGTTCCCTCCAACCCATAGCGACAGTCCACTGGGGGTTCCTGGCCATATCTCATCCAGCCTGCTTCAAGAGTTGCAGTCACAGTCTTGATTTGTAGGAAGAGCGCTGGTCGGCGAGGGACGTCACCAGATCGATCAGAGATCCTGAAAGCGACCACGGTTCAATGGACCTGGAGATCGAGCATGAACAGTTCCAGCGTTTGGTAGTGACAGTCCCGGCGTTGGGTAGTATTGTTGGAAGGCTTTAACGTGGTCGCCGGCAGTGTCCTGCTCGATTGCCTTTTTGACCGCTTCGATCGCGTGGCCTAGGAAGTCCGTGTTGGAAGCCTAGCAATAGCTCTTCAGGTATGTGGTGAAGAGGTTGAGGAAGGAGGTCGTATTTGTCAAGGTATACTGCTTCCGAACAGCGCCATTGGGTGAAGTAGGAATGGCGGCCATGCCGACCAGATGACCACATTCTGTCCTTGGACGATGTCCGAGAGCCACTTCTGACTCATTGCATTGAAAGTGGAGGCCTGATCGACAGGGTAGGTCGGTGGAAGCATTCAATTTCCGATTAGCCTATTCGGAGTCATTAGTGGGATCTTCAAGGTCTGCGTTGCGCTGATGAGCGGTACGTACCCATGCACCGCATACGTGGAAGAGGATCGTCCGAACATTGTTGCGGAGTGGAAAATGAAGCTTGGGAATTGAGCTCAGCGTTTTCACTGCCGAAGCAAAATTGAACCCAGATCGTCGCCAGCTTGCTTGAAAGTATCCTCAAGAGGCGTTCATGGTGCCGGCGTCTCCTCCTGCATGACTGCGAGATTCTGCTTGAAAGCTGTGACTTCTGTGGCGCTAGCGGGTGCGAACGTTGTTCTGCTTGTACGTTCTGAAAACGAATGTACCTCTTCGCTGCTTAGATCAAGATGACATCGCTGGACCAGCCTTTGTCGTCCGTGACATTCCCCTTGTGGACAAATTGGCACCTTCCAGCTGCCCTCAAAGACATTCTTCGCCACGTCTTCCGTCAGTTCAACGGCCGTGATGGCGACCTTCGGCCCATTGGCTTTCGTAGATGTCCCCGGTTCCGGCGTGGAATCCTGGTTCATCTTGCCGTAGCCGTGTTGGAGGCCGTTGTGGAAGTGGACGTACTCGTCGCCGTTGGTGGAGATTATATGACTGTCGCCGTGGTAGAGGAAGTCGCGCCAGTGGCCGAGCCAGGCGACGGTGCTCGTTTCGAGATCAGCGTCAGATGTCGTGGGAACGGCGTCGAGGGTCTTGATAGATGGTTCAGTGTGAGGCGTCCTGTCCGCCGTCGTTCTCCCTGCTTGGTGGCGCAGCCTGCAGCTCGCTTGTGAGGCATTGAAAGAAGCCGTCATATTCAAATGGGATCACAAACGCTGGAAAAGCGTGCAAAGGTGGTTCGAACCGCGGTTTACGAGGTTGCTGGCATTGGCATCGTACTCCAAACCATTGGATAAGTAAAGTAGAATGACGGCCAAGCGGCACTGCTTGCTACAGGGTACACCACAAACTTGCTCCAATGCGGCCAGTCTGGTCTTGCCATCCTGTGCAGCATACTCTTCGAGGGAAGCGAATTCTTGCACACGGTATGAGGAAGAAAGTGCAGCGAATGCCTCGCCACCGGCATCATGCCCAGTCATGCCAACTTTATGAAGTGCGGCAGACTTGGTCGACCTTTGCGCTGGAGCTGGCATGACGAGATGGCCAGAACGGAAGATGGTGTCACGACGGACGGGTTGCCGTTGCCAATACTCGTGCTCCGGACCAAGGCAGTGCTTGGATTCACCTCGCCTTGGTCGGATGTAGCGGCCCGGCGGATCGTGGGTGTCAAGTATGCTGGGCTTATGGCCTCCCAAGTTGTGTATGAAGTCTGAAAGTCTCGACATCAGCTCACAAAGGAATCGGATGGAAGGGGAGAGTGTGTACGCCGATGAGGTTATGGAACCAAGGAGTCCGCGATTCGATGGTACATGCAAGATGCTCGGCTTGACTCATCCTCAAAGTGCTGCGCTTGCGTCGACCACAGACTCCCGCACAGTTTCAGAGAGCCAGGTGTTCCTCCTTGAAACTTTCTCCCGCGTCCTACTCCTCGTTACCATCTCCCGTGGCCTGGGTCATCATTTTCCGTGTCCTGCTCGCCATGGTCTTCCACGGGACAAACAGCCGAAGGATCTCGCTTGTCCGATCCACGTCCTCTCCCAGCCCACCACTGACCCAGATCTTGCCTCATCCCCAGCTCGAACGGTCGAAACGAGGACCAGAACGCCGAGATTGACCCAGATCTTGCCTCCCCATATCCAGCTGGAATGATCCTCGCTTGTCCAATCCATACCCTCTCCCATACCACCGCTGACCCAGATCTTGCCTCTGGATGGTCGGATCGAGGAAGAAAAACGCCCAGATATCGCTTGTCTGATCCATATCCTCTCACTTCCCACCACTGACCCAGATCTTGCCTCCCGATACCCAGCTGGGATGGTCGAATCGAGGAACAAAGCGCTCGGGTCTCGCTTGTCCGGTCCACATCCTCTCCCATCGCACCACTGACCCAGATCTTGTCTCATGCCCAGCTGGCTTCGTCGCATCGAGGAACAAAACGCCCCGACATCGCTTGTCCGGTCCACATCCTCTCCCATTCCACCGCTGACCCAGATCTTGCCTCCAAATCTCGCTCGTCCGGTCCATATCCTCTCATCTCACCGCTGACCCAGATCTTGCTTCCTCATGCCCAGCTAGAATGGTCGAATCAAGGAACAAAACGCCAAGTCCGACTCTAAGCCCATGTCTTGAGATCGAGATAGCAGACATCGTCCAGCATGCCGGTGTCCGGACCGCTCAATCCACCACAGATGAACAGCTTGTCGTCATGAATGACTGCCGAATGTCTTGCACTCGCCCATTGATGTCTGGCTGTGTCCAATGCGCCGTCTTGACGTCGAAGATGAAAACATGAGAAAGATGACCCCGATGCTTGTTCTCACCAACATCGATGGTTCTCTCCCTGTCACAAACACGAGGTATGTCCCATTGTCGACCGAATCGCCCGGACTGCTTCCTCGATTCTGACCTTGCGGTCCAGCTTTCAAGTGGTTTGTATGCAGCTTGATCGATCTGGCCATTCAATGTCAAGCCGACCCATGACCCAAGCGTGCTTCACGGGCGTTGATCCAAGGAAAGGCTCATTCGAAATGGGCTTTCGCGCAGCAGCATCAAACAGTCCAGGCCCGTGAACTTGGAAGACGTGGGCATCATTGTGCGAGGGTTTCGTTCGAGTCGGAATTTTGCGACGGCTGCGTGCATCGGGCCACGATTTGGACATCGAGAGGAGGAGATTTCGCCAGGAGCCTAATAGTGGAATCAGAAGTGATGGATCCTTGAAGTCATGCTTGCAAGATGTATGTGAAGGTTGGAGAAGCAGGATCTGAGAAGCAGGATCTCGTCCTCGTCTCGGGAAGCTCGACTCGACTCGAGGTCCTGGTTGCCTGGAGATCAGCGCCGTTGAAAGCATGTCGTCTCAATCTTGACTTCACCTTCCCGCTCTTTGATGTCTTCCAAACTGAGCAGGTTTGAGAGCCTCATCGAAACATGGGAACCCCTTGCCGGCGTCACGCTCTCAGCGGTGCTAACGTTTCCCGCCATGCACCCCGCAGACAGTCTCTCCAATGACCAGTCAGAGAGATCTCTCTCGACCCTTCACGGTCCACTTCGAGGACCCTCTTCATCAATAGCTCCGTACGATACACAATGGCTGTTCCAAGTCCACCATATCTCGATCCTTCTCCGGCGCCCATGACACCTCCGTCCTCTTACCTTTCAGAATTGAATCGCTCGAGAAGACCGCAATGAAGAAGACCGCAATGAAGAATACAGCCAAACCGGACCGTCCACTTCCCTCTTTACGTTCTCCGCCGCCGACAAGTCATCCAACCATCAGCCAAGCGCTCGCATCGCGACAAATTCCATGAGCCCCCGGCACAAGCACCGCATGCATAATCGCCTCCAAGGAAACCTCCAAGATCGATCCATCACTCCACCACGGGAAAGAGGCTGATAATGAGGACACTTGCGGCGGGATAACAGGCTGATTGTGACCGAGGGCAATCGCTTGGGAACAGGTTGGAGCTTGTCGAACCCTACCCAACGGCGGTCTCTGTGCTACGAGTTCAGTAGACGGTTCGGCCAAGAATATGGAAGGATCGGGCAGGCCGGGCTTGAGCCTCTGATCTTGGTACAGGAGCGAGCCGAGTCTATCCAATGACGCTGTGCGTTGGAACTTGCCGGAGGTACGGTTCAATCTATCACCGCCGTCATTGTACGGCCTAGTGCTAACAGCCCGGTCGTAGGAGCCTGTGACATTGCAAGGCGAAAGTAGCATCTTGGACGGCAATCAGTTATGGCTGCGACCCGGATCAAAGCACCTTCTCGACCGCACATCTGCCAAAACCGATGGCCCAGAGCGTGTGAAGGACATCAACCTTGCGCACCTCCTCCTCAGCGTCGCAAAAGCTCATTTCGAAGAAACCATTCGCTGATCGGTACGTCTCCCGTGCGCCGCAACGGAAGTCTCGAAGACCGGTACCTATATCAACGAAGAAAAGATGATCGGCGCATCGAAGACGCTTGAAGGTCGGAATTCCACAATCCAGCTCGGATCATGAGAGAGTACATTTCAGACGCCCATGGTATTTCGAATCCTTCATTACGGCAGAAATCCCTTCTTCGGTCGCTCATGAAGAATTTGGACAGGGCGCTGGATCCGGCAGGCAAGATCGTTGACAAGCCCGGTCCGTTTCTCGGGAACCGCAACGTGTCCAACACCGATCTCACTACACTGGTTCCTGACTTTCGGCCAGAAGATCTGCCCGAGTAGCCATGCAATGCTCTCTCCACCGAGAAGGACACATCGCATTCCAAGCCATTACGATGCCTTTCGACGAACAGTGTCAGACAGTCCTCCAGAGACTCACAGCCTACGGATGATGTTCCTGGTTGCCCTCTTGCTCTTGCTCCTGGCGAGGAAGCTGACCATCGAGCGACTGCTCGTGAGAAACATTCGCAGGAGACGTATCAGCTACAGTGTGGTGTTCGCGGTGACAATCTTTCTCCCGGCTTGGAAGTCGACCATCGAACGACTGCTCTTGAGGAACATTCGCAGAAGACGTATCAGCTACAGATCGATGTCCGCGATGGCCCTCTTGCTCCCGGCGTGGAGGGTTGACCATCGAATGACTGGTGTCAAGAAAAACTCGCACGTATCAGCTGCAGATTCAGCCCATGCCGGTACTTTGCCGTGTTCCCTGGCGTGACCATCCGAAGAACCTTGCACCGCGGAACCACGCTTGGACATCCTCGACCTCTCCCTTCTGCATTATTATAACGTCGACCTCTCCTCCTCTTTGACGGCAGAGCTCCTCGTAGGAGAGGCGGAGAAAGATGCGATGAGACCGGATACGACGGCAACCATGAGAATCCCCACGACCGCAACCGCAACAAGCCAGCACGCGGAGAGCTTTGAACCGCCGCCAAGGACCACGAGCAGAAGAATGGCCCGCCGCATCTGTCTCAATCGACCTTCCCTTCCTCCCAGGCCAAGCTTCGAGACGCCGTCAAGGATCATGAGCAGAAGAGTGGCCCGCCGCATCTGTCTCGTCGACCTTGCCTTCCTCACAGTCCAGGTCAACGACGCAGTCCACGAATCCAGGATAAATGCCTTTGTTTCAACAGACTTCGGCGCTCACCGGCAATGAGGTGGAAAGTCAAGGGACCCTCCCTTCCTCTGAGTCCAAACCAACGACGCAGTCCACGATTCCAGTATGCGGGCCTCCGCGGGAACAAATATCGGCGTCTATTGTCATTGAGATGAAAAGCTATCAGACACACCGCGGAGGTAGCAGGACGAAGGCGAGTGGGCTGGAGCAGGAGAATGGCCCATCGCATCTGTCTCGATCGACCTTCTCTTCCTCCCAAACCCAGCCAACGACGCAGTCCATGAAGCCAGGATACAGACTTCCCTCAAACAAAGTTCGGCATCCACCGTCAATGAGGTGAAGAGCTATCAAACACACCGTGGAGCTATCAAGAGGACGGCGAACAAGCTGAAGCAGAAGAATGGCCCGCCGCATCTGTCTCAATCGACCTACCCTTCCTTCCAGTCCAAGTCAACGACACAGCCCACGGATCCTGGCTACAGGCCTTCACTCAAACGAGATTCGGCATCTACCGTCAGCGAGGCAAAGAGCTATCAGACACACCGCGGAGGTATCAAGAGGACAGTGAAACTATCCGACACACCGCGGAGGTATCAAGAGGACGGCGAGCGGGCTGGCAAAGGCTACATGAGGATCCGTCGACGAGAAGCGACCAGGCTCGCAATATCAGCCGATTGTCCTGGGAAAATGATCTCCTCCGCCAGAGGACTTTCTCGGCGAGTACGACATTGACAGCGACATTGATATGGACGGTGGAGGTCGCAGTGAGGTTCGCGGCTGCGAAGGCGTCGGGTTGGACTTGGTGGCCGTGGCGGCCGAGGCGGTGCGTCGTGTATAGCACGGCAGTTTGCACATGATCACTCCGCATGCCGACCGCAGCCATGGCCAATGTCATCGATCTTACTGGCGATGATGAAAACGAGGATTTTAGCGCCGGACTTCTTCTGCCGACAAAGCCTGGCAAACTTCCAACCTAACAAAACCTCCAACCAGCCTTTCGTCAAGCGGTCGAGCAACATGGAATATCGGTCATCGCAAGCTCAAGTGCCGAGGTTGAAGTCGTTGAACCACGCATGGAACAAGGAGCAATGAATATATTCTGACTTTCACGTCTGCCGGCATTCGACGTATTTGCATTCGGGCCATGATTTCTGCACATTGTGTACCATGCGTTGAATGCCATGCGATGCCAGGTCTCCTAACGCTGAGGAAGATGTCATTGATAACAGTATACTCCACGACAAGCCATTCGACGGGATGAACATTGACAGAATGTGGCAGCACTGCGACTGGCGACTTCATGCGAAACTGGTGTCTCAACTCATCGAGGTGCTTCCGCATAAACATCGACCTCTTTTGACGGCATTCAGCTCTTGAAGTAGTTGACGCCAGGTCGAGGCGCAAGATTACCTTGTTGCGGAGATGGCGGCCAGTGAGCTCGCTTCAAATCGCTTATCTCGTCTCGACCTTCCTGTTCCTTCCCGTCGGGCACGCATCGTACCAAAGCCTGCAAGTCTAGGCTGACGAATTGACAGCTACGTTGCCGTAAGCTCAACCTTCAACATTGACTTCCACACTACTTATCTATTCCTTGCTCAGCAGTATTCACTATTCTTCTGGATCGCCGTACCTTCTCGAACATCATTACCTTCGGCGATGAGAACAGCAGCACAGCAGCATCACACCGCCCTCGCGACCCCGTTTGACTCAAACGGCACGCGCACGCTCCGACCCGGCCACCTGGTTGCGATGCAGTGTTTGTGTCACCTTGACCCGCGCTCTCGGGACAACTTGACACGCACGTCGCACGAACCCATGTGAACTCCACCTGTGAACCGCTGTGAACTGGCGTTCGCGCAGTAGTTCATCAAGCCACCCGCCGAACTAGTTCGTAGCCCCATGCAGGGCGACGGCTTCATTTCATGCCACACCTCCTTCAGCCAGATTGCACTGACCGGCTTCACATACCGACAGAACTGGACAGCGCAACGTAGCACATGGCATGGCATCTCATGGCAACCGTCTCATTTCCCAGTCCATCCGATCCGGACTGCGTTACAGCTTCACACCTCCGTCGACGACACCTTGACGTGGATCAACCGCTTTCATTCCTCCATCATGTTCCCTTCCAATGCTACGCTGCACCTTGCCGTGGTTCCATGCCTCTGCACGGCGACGGCAGCACTTCTGCTGCCATCACTGGCAATGCTGAGGGAGGATCGTCCTTGGTGGGTGTGCCCATCGGCCAATCGTTCGGCCCATCGTTGGGGCCTGGCCTGAAACCTGAGCCCGCTCGTTCTCTCACACCTTCCTTCCGTTGCCTCTCATCTGAGTCGTCTCTCTTCTCCGACTGGAACATCTCAATACCGTTGCAGTGTCGCGGGTCTTTCGCTTGTACTGGGTCGAGTGGTTGGCCAACATTTGTTTCACGTATCATTCAAGACAACCGCGGACCATCCGAAACAATCACGGAGCACCAAACAATCACGGACCATCTACACGATCCACCTTGGGAATCATGCCCAGGCCCCAGGTCGCAGTGCAAGAGGTGCACGAGTACTACGGCGAACAGTTGGGCATAATGGGTAATGTCTCTCTCATCCCAACCCTTCCCATCGCTAACGCCCACCCAGATTCTCTCAACGCCGTCAAAGCGCTCTCTTGCCCTCTCCAAATCCACCAAAAAGGCGGCGTCAACCTCTGCCAAAACGCCATTGGATTTGAGCGCACATCACGCATCTTGCAACTACTGGACGACTTGCACTTCCACAAACACACCGCCTCAACCTCTAGCGAATCCAACACGACAGATACTATCCTCCGCGACACGGTCCTCATCGTTCAATTCACGTTCTGCCGCAAGCATGATGCGGAGCATTACCCTAGAGAATTCAAGAACAGGTTCGAGACTGTGTTTGACCGAGCGCGGCAATGTCCTGTTTTCCAAGTGGAGGAGTGGCCGGGACATCGGGGTGGCAAGTGGGGTGATGACAGGGTGAGGAAGCTGGTGGATATTGTTAAGGATATCGGGACGGGGATCGTGGTCAAAGGAAAGGGAAAGAGGATGTCGTTGGAGACGGAAGAGGGGAACGGAAAGAGGAGGCGTTCGGCGAGACAATCTTCAAGCAGAGGAGGTGGAGTTGAGAGCGATGGAGGCAGGGACTCTGTCCTGTCGCAGGATGTCTCCAATCAGCCATACTGGCTTTCCGGCGACGGGAGCTTTGGAAGCGAACGTCAACTCTCATCGACCACGGACTCTGGCCGCAGGGACTCTGTCCAGCCGCAGGGCACCCAGTTCCTTTCGCCACAGCAGGAGTTTCTTTTCCAGCCCCAGCCGCAGCAGTTTCCAACACAGCAGGAGTCCCTCATTCAGTATCAGCCGCAGAGTGCCCAGTTTCTTCCAACACAGCAGGAGGCTCCGATTCAGCCCCAGTCGCAGCAGTCAATGTCAATGGTGAACTTCGACCCGGCGTCCTTCACACCCTACCAACCAGATCCGTGGACCAGCGACTTGTCCAACAACATCGTCTATGCCAATCAGTCGGCTGGCAATTCCAGCTTGCAGCCCTTCTCCACGGCTGCCAACGAGACACCTTGCCAATCCGCACCATTCGACACATCTACCGAATCGGCACCATTCATGGACTCCGACCTGGACTTCGACCCGTCGACGACCATTGTCTACGACAACCATTCAGCCAACAATTCCAGCTCGCAGCTCTCCTCCACGGCGTCTACCGAGGCATGCTACGAGTCGGCACTATACATGGACTCCAACAATCAATTCGACCCCAACATGTCATTCAACTACTACTTCCCAATCGACCTTGGCTTCCCAGCCGACAACAACTTCGCAAATAACTCCACCCTCCTGAACAACTCCAATTCGCCGAACGACTCCAACTTGCCGAACAACTCCAACTTGCCGAACGACTCCAGCTTGCCGAACGACACCAACCTCCCGAACGAATCCAACTTGCCGAAGACATCCAACTTGCCAAATACTTCCGACCTCCGGAACGACTTCGCCTTCCCAAACAACTTCGATGTCCACTCCAACCTCGACCTTCTTGCAGATGTCGCGACAATGGCTTCCAATGGATTGCTCGCGGTCGGGGAGGAGAGCGATTCAGTCCAAGCATAGGACATTTGGCAGCGGCGAGCAATCGTGCGCAGTTCCAAGCCGGCGGGAGCGGGACTTGTATTTCACGATGATGTTCTCATTTCGATTCACGATGCATACGATTGGGCGGAGAGCTGCCATGGGCGGTGGAACGGCTGCATACAATGATCTATGAATACGAACGGGGCATACGATACACGACATGAGGTGAGATTCTGTTCTCTTTTTGGTGTGGATTGATGATACCCGATGGATGATGATGTTACGACGGACAATGCGTGCAATGGGACAATGGTATTCTTGGATGAGACTAGAGAAGTAGAAAGATAGACCTGATAGATGAGCTTTTTCCATACAACCACTTGCAACATCGATATCGATTCTGTGCCGTGAACATTGTGCCTCCACCAAATCCGCCTCGATTCAAGCCGACAGGGGTCGGGACGCCAAGACTTCGACTTCGACTTCGGACCTGGAGAGCTGCTTCTTCATCAATCGCCATCACCTCCATCATCTCCATCAATACTTCCTTGCCTTGGTCACTCTCTGAGCAGGTTCGAATGATGGCACTTCCACTTTACCACGATCGGACTCATGCATCCGGCCACCGGACAACCACCAGTCACCCGCGGGACACGAAGTCAACACCTCCGAGAACTCGATGCGCATATCACGACGTGCTCGCAAACCATTGTCCCGTCTTCCCAGCAACAACACCACATCGACAAATGCCTCTTCCTCGCAGTCCATGAGCGTGACGGACATGCTCAGCCGACCGCCGACTTGAGCAGTGCGAAGCAGACCGACCTCGGAAACATCGTCCTACCTTCTTTACTCTTGGAGACCGCAAGGATACACGCATAAGACGGGAACGGGAACACATTCATCGATCCATGGACCTTCACATCGCGTATGCAATCTCCTTGGCTCTCCCACTCGAGACGACTTCCAGGCTTCTAGCAAGGATGTCGTGACCGCGGAAAAGAACGAGCTCAAATGGAAGCAGCAGGTGGAGAAGCTGACATCCGAGGTGGAAGAATGGAAAGAAAAACACAAGAAAGCAAAGGCAGAGGCGAATACGGCTCGAAAAACGCTGCAGAAAAAGATCACTACGACGCGCGAGCAGAATCTATTGTTGTGGCCGCGGGAAAGAACGAGCTCAAATGGAAGCAGCAGGTGGAGAAGCTGACTTCGAGGGGAAAGAATGGAAAGAAAAACACAACAAAGCAAAGGCAGAGGCGAATACGGCTCGAAAAACGCTGCAGAAAAAGATCACTACGACGCGCGAGCAGAATCTCTTGTTGTGGCCGCGGGAAAGAACGAGCTCAAATGGAAGCAGCAGGTGGAGAAGCTGACTTCGAGGTGAAAGAATGGAAAGAAAAACACAAGAAAGCAAAGGCAGAGGCATACGGCTCGCGCTGCAGAAAGAGATCACTACGATGCGCGAGCGGAATCTCGCAGCTTTCGAGCGCCCAGTTGCGAGTCCACAGCGACTGCGAAGTCCATCCGTCCTCCTGGTGACAGAGCAGAGGGCTGAGTCTAGAGTCAGTCCGCGGCATGTCTGGGAGCTCCACAGTGACGGCGACTGCACACGGTGACGACCATTTTGACCTCGGTCAGGACACACAATGTTCATCATTGTGCCTGAAGCAACACTCACTCCGAGTGAGCCACCCTCCGAGGGATCATGCCACGGCGAGGGAGAAAGACTCACATGTGGGTATTTCTATCATGTTGTTACGCCGCAGACCCAATACTGACATAGGCAACAGACCTCCTCTCCAAATCACCATCACCTCACCCGACCACGCCAATCGTCAAGCTGACCGCCATCATTGCCGCCAGCCTCAAAGCTCTCCACCGCACGCTTCGTACCACGAACAGTATCGAGCAAGCATGCAAGATTCAAGGATTCCTTGAGGAAGAGGTCGAACAGCCTGCACGCAAACGGTGAACATCGAGACGCTCGCGCGCAGAAGCAACACCCGCAAGCGCTAGGCCGGCAAAACACTCGCCTTTCTCCGACCAGAACGTCTTCCAGAAGTCTGGAGGCTCCCACCAGCACCACAATACCCAGAATCCGAACGTCGACGTACCACTATGAGCACTACCGCGCGAGACATCGAAGGACGCGCAGGCGAGCGCAGACGACGAACAGATGATGTGAGGCAGTACAGGCCGCAGGCAGATGATCCCGCTACAGATGCCACCGCCGAGCCGCGCATCACTCCGGGATGGCGCCATCTTGAAGATGTCAGGAGAGTCAGGTCAAGGAGTCAGGTGGGGGAAGGTCGGTATGCAGAGGCCAAGTGAGATGGTTGGTATGCAGAGGTTGAGTGAGATAGAAGAGAAAGTCCCGTCAGAGGTCAGAAGGAAAGACATCCGTTCATGAGCAGACGAAGTGAAGGATTGCTGATACTTCCATCCGGCAGCCAAACGTTCTGCGAAATCGAAATGCAGCCAACGCAATACTTCCGCTGTTTCTTTGTATCAGTGTGGGAGGTGAAAGAGCACGGCTATCGCTGCGACATCGCGTGGAGGAGACGTTTTGATGATACCACGATTTACTCGGGCGGCTCACTTGTGCTTCGAAGCACGAATACGATACGATGGGGAAGCTTCGGAGCACGAATACGATACAATGGAGAAGAACGCGATGTTTGCTGGAGCATGGCCAAAGTCAGTGGCAGCGATGTTCAGGTACCACGACTGTCGATTTTGAAGGGTTGCTCCGGGCTGGGAGTCGGACAACTGACAAGATGAATCAATTAGATTCGAAGAACTTCGGCCTGACCGCGCCATCGATACAAACAGCGACCACACCGGCGCCATACCCCGTGCCCAAGACTCTGCCGCCACACTCGACATCCCCACGATGTACCGTGCCCCCTACGTTGAGCTCCAGCAGCACGAGCATCGCGAGATCGAAACACGCCGCGACCAAGGTTCGGAAGAAGCGATCAAACCTGGTTTCTCATCTATACCTGGAAGGTGGTTTCATCAGTCCATGACCGGAACGTTCGCGTGATGGCGAGTGGGCTGGAGAAGCTGCGCAAGCGGACGGACGCTGCTCGGACTGCCAAGGCATGGGAGATGCTGGCTGAGGTGAATGATCAGGTGAAGATGAATGGCTCCAAGTAGGCTCGAGTCTGTGGCGGAGGATTTCATCACACTTGAAGTGTTCTGCAATGAACTGAAGACGCAGAACGCGAAGCTGGCCGGGCTGAGCAGATCAAGGAGCTGGCCCGCAAGCTTGCTAAAGAGACGCTCATCACACAAGGAGACGGTATGAGGCCAGCAAGAGCGACATCCAGAACATCACAACCTACTGCCACAGCTCGATCCGCTAGCACCAGTCCGACAGCGGAAGCCATGCGGCTTTACACCAACGTCACCGCGCTCCAATTGACGTTTCGCAACCAGCACTCATTGTGCCGAATTTTGGACAGCCGCCTCGCGGCCTTGAAGTGATCTCGAGCAACCGGAAAGCACTTCCGGCTGCTCCAAACACGAAGCCGACAGCCATCAAATACGTCAAGGTCAACCAGGCCGAACGGCCAAATTGCTGCAGAAGAGTAGCCCACATTCGGACGACCCATTCAGCACTTCGCAAATGTCACGAAGCCGGAGTGGTCGAGATGCTGAGAGCGGTCTTGACGCATTCCTTGTCGACACCCGCCACCTGCACCAAACAAGAAGACACTGTCGAGACAAAGCGACCTGCACCAAGCGCATTCTAGAAGTCTCGCGCACTTGTGGCTTAGCAGCCAAAGCCCGAGATGACAGTTGCTGCCCTCTCAGTTGCTGCCCTCTCGCGCAACGCCAAGTGCGGCAGCGGTCGAAGAGTCCATCGAACGCTCAGAGGGCGAGGAAGAGGAAGGAAAGCAAGGTGGCGTCCGAGGGTATACAACGGGAAACTGACAAGACAAAAGAACCTGCACCAAGAGGAGTCAATTTGCAACGAGCGAGCTCACTTCAGAGCAAAGACACAATTCGATCACAGAAAACTTGACTCCTCACGAACGGACGAAAGTCATGCGCAAGTACACGATTCGACCACGCCATCCGTCTTCTCCTGCAATCACTGTCCCGTCCGAACTCCCATTCTTGCCCATCTGACGTTGTAGTTCCCCGCTCTTCCGGCCGTGATTGCCACGCTTCATACGGGCATGAACCTTTCGATCTGCCGGCCGGAACCATGCCTTTTCTGCCAATGAGCTCGATACAACGGGACAACATTCGGCAGCGTCAGCGATGCCCACCTCTCATGACGCGCAGCAACCTGGACGAGCACACCACTTGGCCGTTACGCGCGGAACCATCAGTGCCAGCGGCCAACAGCTTACTTCCGCAGGTGACGGCATCCATTCCCACGGTCACGGCGACACAACTGGAGGCGATCACGCCACTGAAGTGACCCGTACGAACGGCGTTGAGGTCTGTGGGAAGAGGAGTATTGTGGAAGTTGCGCCGATGTGGGCGATATTGGAATGAGCGCGAGAAAGGCAGAGATGGTGGATGTGTTCAGCAGCGGAGGGATTTGTTGCGGGCATTGAGTGGAGTCGCCTCCAACACAGCTCGATACACATTACGAGCCCAGCATGCCTGACATTGACGGCCCGCCCAGCTCACCCTTCATGTCCGAGATCGAGCAGAGCAGAATGGCAAGGAAGCAAAGGGCCGCGCCGCCAGTTGAAGAGGACATCATGGAGGAGAACACAGCGGACATCGCGTCGACTACAGCGGGGAAGCCGTCTGACATGGCCGTGGACTTCTTCATGGATTACCAGGAGAGCATGCGAAAAGCAGGCAGAGAAGATGAATTAGTTGAGAACGTCGGTTAAGTTGTCCCAAAGTCGATGAGTGATGACCTTTTGCTGCTGTTGTGCCCACTGCAACACTTCCTGTTGCGCATCTGAACTTTCCGGCATTGACGCTCACGGATCCGACCTCAATTACCGGTGACCCGTCACTGCCGCCGTTGGGGTCCCTCGTGCGAGCCCATACTCCCGATACCATCATCAACCATTCCACGCCGTGCGACCAATAAACGACTGCCTGGCATGTCACCTGCTGTACCTTCTGGGAGAGTACGATCACATACCTTACATTCAACAGCCGATTGTCGACTGCTCGCATCCGTGCCACTGAGACCTTCATATTCGAGGCATCCTCGATCATCCGCGTTAATGCCTCTTAATCAACGTCGTCGCTCAGAGCCTGGACTTGAACTTGCGAGCGTGCTCGAAGACCACTCGAAGCTTCCATCAGAGCATCTACAAAGTCACGATCAATCGTTCCGACGATGAGAACTTCCACGCAAACCTGGTCCTGACGCCACTCAACCCTTGAAACCCAACCCTGAGCGCCTATTCCTTCGTTGCTCCTGCGATACTGTCGATGCTTCGACACCTCATTCACCCTCGGGTTTGATAAAGCCTACCGGAGCCTGGCTTTGAAAATAGCCATGAAGTAACAACAACATCTTCCGGAGGATACTTGGCTGGTACGAATCTACTCGACAACAATTCAGAACAGCCCACGCCATTCATGTCTTCAACATAGTCGGGATCTGGAAAGCTTCGTCCCGGCCTCTCCTTCAAAACGACAACGACTCGCATCAAGACTTCACCTCCACTCTTCCTGCAAGATGTGCTATCAACCCAGCACCACCTACTCCGGCTGCGGCTGCTCACGCCCTCTCACAGCGCGCTAGGCGAACGATCAGCGACATAGAACCTGAAACGGTGATCGCCAAAGGCTCGCACAGCAGGCCAGCTTCTTCAAACCCAATAACAGTATCGGTCTTGCGATCCACATCAAGGGCACCAGCTTTCTCCCCGGTCATCTGGCTGTCCTGGCCACCGAACATGTGATCAAAAAGCGGAAAAAGAATGAATTAAAGGCTTAGGTTATATATTAATGCTCTTAAGTAGGTGTATGTAATCTCGAATAAGCAAGCGTAATCTAGAAGGTCCGTAATAAGGTCGACAAGCAGCTACGCCGATCTCCTCGCAAGCTAGCCC
>AFIR01000425.1:0-38600 GCA_000223685.2 Zymoseptoria pseudotritici STIR04_4.3.1
GCAGAGTTAAGCTGCGATCTAGGACTTGTTACTAGAGTATAAATGCAGGCTTAATTAATAGCCGATCTGTTACTAGACTAATCTATTATAAGGTAGATAGTAGACTTACTCGGAAAAGAAAGGAGAAGAAGCGGACCGATAGGTTAGTAGCTATATATATATATATTAGTGTCTGTTTAATCCGCTGCGATCTGCCGATCTGTTGCTGCACCGATCTATTACAAAGAATAGATAACTTACTCGGAAATAAGGAGAGGAGAATAAGCAGGGGGAAAGCTAAGTAATTAAGTTAGCTAGCTATTCTGCGGTAGGATTAGATTCTGCAGCAAAACTAAATTTTGCAGTAAAACTAAATCCTGCAGCAAGACAGCCGATAAATAGCTAACGCAGCTGCAAGAGTAATAGCTAGATTAAATTTAGTTACAAGGTAACGGCTAGATAGCGTCTAGTTACAAGATAACGGCTAGTTCCTATATAGCTGTAGTAATAGCAGCTGCGGTTAGTATATAATTAGTTGTAAAACAGAATTCTGCTAATTTAATGCAGCTAAATTCGACCCTATATGTTCGCTAAGGTAGTTAGGAAGTTGCAGAAAAATTCCTAATTAGGCTTAGCTAATAGGGCTATATTAATACTTTATCTTTTGCTGACAGACTGTACACGGCAAAAGGTTCTCCCGCACTTCCATTGTTCTACACAGGATAATGTGTGTCGGCTTCGCTTTACTTCGTTTCGTGGCTTCCACCTTGGGAATCGTTAAAGACCGGGACTAACATATATATTGGTCAATGTGGATTGTCAAGTCCAAGATTCCATCTCAGCCACACTCACACATTCCTCACCGTCGAGTCGAGTCGAAGTGACGCCAAGGATCAAAGTCAGTCATTGAGGGGTCGAGGCACCGGACTCCTCTCCGTGCGTTGCTCCTTGGGTCGAGTCGAGCTCTTCCCTTCACATCAGCCTCCTGTCATCTTCAGCTTTCCCAGGCCATCTCCCTACTTGACTCCTACATATTTCTTTTCGAGCACACAATAACAACATGACAGGGACCAAAGATCCGGCACGACCACGACCACGACCACACCACACCAATCCCACCATCGCGTTGCCAGACTGACAGTGGCATCATTGGAGTACGACAACTCCGACACCTCAGCGACATTGGATCCGCTTCACTTCCACCTCGTCATCCAACCCCTTCGCATTACCCGACCTGCTCCTGCTGGCGGCGCATCCTTCTCCTGGATCGCCTTTGTGCAAAGCCGTCAAGTTTCTCGAGCCTGGTTGGAAGCGCGGGAGGTGAGGTACACGTGGGAAGAACATGGGCGTGGTGAGGGATGGAGTACAAGCGCAGGATCATCATACACAACGTTTCCGCCATGGGCCTGTCAATGCGCTTGCACTCGGTTGGCCTTCAACATGCGCCACCGTGGAGGGCAATGGGAACCTGAATATCAGTTTCGAACGGGAAGTGGTGGAGAAGGAATGGATGCTCAAGATTAGACGTCAGGGAAGAATACCTCGACCCAAACTTCGATCCTTCGTCGGAGACTTCGCTACGCCTGCGATCTATCCTTGTCGCATGTCATCATTGACCTATCATTGATGAAGCAGCGACAACGAGTCGAGCTGTTGAACATTGTTTTGTTGCCACAGGTTTCCAAGATCTGGGCCACGAATACGAGAGTGAGGCGCACGATGATCACGAGGACGGCAAACCGCCTGTGACAAATCGCCGCACCAGCACCGGAGCGCCCTGGAACCTGCTGGACGAAGCTCTCATATGCGCCATCCGGCGCGGCACGTTGACCGTACGAGTGGAATGTGGTTCAAATGCACCGAGGACACAGCCAGCTACCGGACCATGTACCTTGAGAACAATGTTCAATGTATGCATAAGGCAAGCCTCTCAGGAGCACTGGCCCACGAGCACACATTTGAATCACACCTCGACTTCTGGAAGGATTCGCGCTCCACTGGCTTTGAAGAGTCCGAGACGAGCAGCCAAGGTGCTACTCCTCTTCTATCCCCTCGTACGCCTGCATCGCATTTCGCAGACCGTTCTTCGCATTCTTCCGACATTGTGGACTGTACTCGGCATTTTGGTGTTGCGGCAGTACGCCAGTCGAACCCTACGCAAGTGCCTGTCCATGTTTCAACGATGTGGAGGAGGGCGACCAATGCGACCTTGGCGACCACAGTGCTCGGCCACCCGATGCGACGACATTAAACTCCCACCGAGGTAGCTACGCGGCCTATCGTACGTGGCCACCATCTCCATGGGAAGGTGAATGACCGAACTAATATTCCCTCCAGATCCATCTCGACATCACCCTCGCTACGCATCTCGTCCTCGCAACCAACATCCAGACTTTCCACGTCAAGAACCATCTGGAGACCACAACGAGTGGGACGTGGCGGATGAGGAGGATGGAGAGGATGAGGATGATAAGAAGGATCAGTGGCGAGTCCGGGATATTGGTCGACCGCCACCAACGGATGCAGCAACCACGCCTCGTTTAGGAGCTCCAGTCTCGGCGCCATGCCCTTCAACGACACTGCCAGGCCAGTTCATTGCGGTTCTGGCTCGACTCCGGGCAACAGCCGGTGCGCCTCGTCCGTCAACCCTCGCCAGTTCTCCCGTTTATTCCAAGGCCTTGGCCCCGAATACCCCGACGGGGAGTCCGAAGAGAAGGGGGTGGGGGGAGGGAGGGTGTGAGGGGGATTTTTAAGGGGAGTACAGGTACAGCGGGAGGAGGGAGGAGGGTTGGTGAGGGAAGGGGGGGATTGGGGATGAGAGTGAAGGTGGAAGTGGGAGGACGGTCGGTGGTGAAAGGGTGGAGAAGGGAGATAAGGTTGAGGATGATGAGTTTAAGGATGCGGTTTCACTTTACGTCGTCCGCCCTTTCCGACGGCGCAGACTTGGCGACCTGCTCTCCACCAGCTTGGGCATGCTATGCGCCACTCCGAAAGAGCTGTTGAAATGTGCGGGCTTGATTGCAAAGCTCGAGAGAGATGGACGTGGACAACGGGTTAGGCGAGGAAATCTGTCATTGGCGAAAAGCGCAAGATTCTGGCCAATATCTCTCACAACTTTCTCCGCTTCAAATCCGTGAGCCTTCGAAACTGCGGCGTCAAAAGCTCGCTTGACGCTGCATCTCGAGACCTCGAACCAAGTCATCTTGTCGGCTGTAAAGGCATTGGATTTTCTCACGTACGGCAACGCGATTGCTGGCGAGCGTGTCTGCCGGATCGCTCCTTTTCTACCAAGACAATGGGGTGAGCTGGGTTGGACGTACGCAACCGGTGACCACCCGGAGCCTACAGTATGCTTGGAGTGAGGCCATGGTCAATCACGCCATTTCCTCAATCCAACTGAACAACATTCCTTGCTAACGACAACGTCGCCAACTTCGACCACACTCCTTGCTGAGAAGAAACAAGCTCTACCTCGATCAACTCATCACCAAGATGCCTCCCACGAAAGCCTCCACCGCCGCGTCCAAGAAGGCTCCCGGCCGCCAGCTCGCACAAACCCATTCTCTCACCTTGGATATGTTCCCGCAGGGCGTTCAAGTCGCCACGCACGTGGCACCGCTTCGGTACTACTTCCATCTTCTCTTCGCAGGTCTCTAATGCATAGCACTTACAAACACGATCCAGGAACGACTACCACTGCCCGGCGAGCCTCCCGACGTACCCAAACTTCAGCCTCTTTCGATCCCCATCAAGACGATGATCGACCAAATGGAAGGACCAAAGATGATGGAAGCCAGTACGGCACAGCGATGTTGAAGAGTCATGATCCACCAAAAAAGACAGCGCCGTGTTCAACCCAGAGTATTACATTCGCCGTCGAGTATATAAAAAAAGCTGTAACACCAAAATTGCTCGACAAGACCTTTCTTCACCGATGTGACTTGCTGTTTGCCCGAGGTCAAAGCATTGAGCGTTCGCATGACCAGCTGCTCTCGTGCGCTACCTCACGCGTCTGGAAGTCTCCTTCACTCATCGGAAGCCAGCCTTTGGCGCAGTTTCTCTCCAACACATGTCTCGACTCTCAATTCGTGTTCGGTTAGTCTTGCCCGTGGCCAGCCCGCCCGCAAGGACCTGTCCTATAGCTCCCTTTCTTGACGCATTCAATGCACATGCCGGCGGTTGCACGGTATACCTGCAGCGCGAACATTGTGAACTCCCTAGCCGGTGTGTAACAATGGCGGATTACACCGCAATTCTCGCAGTCCAACTCGCCCATGTCGACGCATCCAAGACTGTGTATGTCGAGCAGACACTCCGCGACTGAGACATCAGAGCTGAAGGTTGGTGGCCAGCTTTTGCAGAATTCCAGACCGCTGCAGACGTCGGTCAGGAAAGATTCGCTCTTGAGCTCATGTCCGCAATTGAAGGCGCGGCACCGAGGGTGAGCCTTGTCGCGAATTCCCTCGCTCACATGCAAGATGGCGGCGGTGCGCTGCGCTTCGAGCTCAACTGGACGAGGTTAGCACCCGCTGATTTTTGCGCGAAGAATGCAAACGGACTTACGGATGAAACGCATGCCGAGGACATCGCCCGCTTCCGGCAAGTAGCGCGCCAGGAGAACACTGTACGGTCCGCAGCAGTCCAAAACAAGCCGTTTGGTGAGGACGTGGAAGGCCTTTGGCTTGTCGAACAAGTACGCCGCGAGTGCGCAGCAGTACAGCACGGTGGCTTTGGTTATCACCTTTGACAGCACGCCCTCCGATTGGAGCGATAAAGGTTGTATGCATTGATATTTGTCGGCCAGAATTGCCATTCGATAAAAGCAGTCGGCATCCTCGGCGTCGAGACACACTTTGTCGACACAACTCGCGCAGTTGTGGAGGAGTTGAAGCATCAACTGCATGCCAGCCCAGTTATCCTCAGGGCACTCGACTTCCAGCGGCAGATTGTTCGACTGTCCTTCCATGGAATGCCATTTGGGTCCCAGCATGGCCTTGAAGACCGGTGATGCTCGCTTCATGACGGCAGCCGAAACCAAAAATTTTCCGCCGGAGGGGTCGCAGCAATTGATGAGTAGATCTCCATCGTCGATGATTTTCACGTCCGATATGCTCTCTGTGGGGATGTCCGGCGCGGTTACCGTAGCTTCGGTCGCCATGGCTGGGTTGATGGTGGTTGTGGAGAGAAGAAGGTTGGAAGAGAGGAAGCGAAGGCAGGCTGAGATATAAAGTGAAGGCCTGGCGAACAACATTTCTCCTGATCAAACACCACCCTTGCCGTAATTCAAGGCCGCTTCCCGTTCATCGCCCCAGTCTCGTACGTTGCCGAAATGAGAGAAGAAGGTTGGAAGAGAGGAAGCTAAGGCAGGCTGAGATATAAAGTGAAGGCCTGACGAACAACATTTCTCCTGATCAAACACAACCCTTGCCGTAATTCAAGGCCGCTTCCCGTTCATCGCCCCAGTCTCGTCCGTTGCCGAAATGAGAGATTCCCATTGGAAATGTCCGTGTCGTGGATTACGTCAAAGTCCTGCAGCCAGCCGTCTTAGCATTGCTCGACCTTCCGTGTGGGTAAGGTTGACGGTGATCAGCAGCCCTGCTGCTGTCGAACACGAGTTTGAGATTCCTCGCGGAAGGGAGCATGTCTCTCTCCCTCTCTCCAAGTTATCAGCATTGTCGTCAAAAATTCAAAACCGTCCGACTTCCACCTCCTCGCTGCACGCCCTCAAAAGGAAGGACCTCTGTCCCGACTGACGGTGACAGGCTAGAAGCAAAAAATCCAACTCAGCACACCCAAGCAGCTGGCACGAAATCAAGACTCATCATGCCCGATTCCTCCCATCCCTTCAAGTACCCCTCCCCTGCCGACTCCTCGTCCTCCGCCCCCTTTCCAATAACCCGCCGCTCCCAACGCCTCCAATTCCATCGCGGACGAAGCCGCTTCCGCCACCACGCAGGAGAAGGAGATGACGATGAAGATGAAGATGATGATGAAGAAGAAAAAGGAGAAGAAGCAGAAGAAGAAGCAGCAGCCGCAGTAGCAGCAGCAGCAGCAGTACTACCTCGTCAGCAAACCATCGCGCGGAGAGGAAGATCAAAGATGATTGCCAGTAATGGGGTGGTCCATCCTCGTTCCCCTTCCCCATGCGCCTCCCGCTCCTCCAGCACCTCCTCCTCCGACGCCCGCACAGTCGCTCGTCTCCAACGCCGCTGGGCCCTCCGAGATTGGAACGCCCTCCAGCTCCAACTTGGCGAGCTCTGGAAAGAAGTCCGGCGGCAAGACTGCGAGGGAGAGGAGGAGGATCAGGTGGAAGATGGCAAGGCGTGGAGGGAGGTGATGGATCAGGTCGCGGGACGGATGGAGGAGCTGGAAGGGAAGCTGGGGTTTGACACATCTTGCTGGCCTTCCCGGCCTGCGGAAAAGAAACCAACCGCCTGGTCTCTAACGAGCGTCCTCGGCGTTGTCCTCCTCGGCGTTGTCCTCTTCGTCGTAGCTTGTGGTCTCGCAATGTCACGGCAGGACTACCGCAGCATTCCTCTTCCTCCGTCGATGTGTCGTCTCCCTGCGGTAGCGCCCTTTCCGGCCTTGGACCTCACTCGCGCCATCTCCGACCAATTGCCGACAGAGGACTTGCACCGACTCCATAGATCCGGCCCGTTGTGGGATGTGGAGAGAGCGACGGGGCAGGCGGAGGATTATGTGGTGGAATTCAATCGGATCGTGGAGGAGGTGGTCATGGGAGGAGACGGTCATGGAGGAGACGGTCATGGAGGAGGCGGAGTCCTTGTCGCGGGCAATTCGCACGATAGTCGCTGGTACAGGATGGAACGTTGGCGGAGATGCGGCAGCGGCGGCGACGGCGAGGACAATGAAGGATTGCGATCAGGTCTGGAAGATGAGGATGCTCAGAGTTGAAGTGGAGTTTGAACGGATGTCGCGGGGTTGGACGCTGGCGGAGGTTTTGGATGGAATCGTGGAGAGGTTGAAGGATGCGGCGAAGAGGGCGATGGAGATGAAGATGCAATGGAAATGATGACCAGACGGGAGGTGATGATGGAGGAACCTAAGCTTTGACTTCAAGTCCGGCGAAAGTATAAAAGTACCTTGATCCGACTGCATTCTATTCCAGGTTCCATTCTGTTGCATTTCAAATCACATGACCGTTTGCCCAAGACTAAAGCCAAGGTAGGTATCCTCCATTTCACCATCAGAACAGAACAGCCTCGGTGCTATTGTCTATGCGTACTTATTCTCCATATGACATCGTGTCGCCAGAAATTCGAAAGAGCTCGCAATGACACTCTTGCTTGGCCATGCGCAATCGACTTCTTTTGCTGTTCCGCGCCCACTCATCTACGTGTGTTGGATGGGAAATATGCACGAGCTAGTTGATTCGTACCGGTGAGCGGATGGATGCTGATTTATCCAGCGAAGCGAGAAAGTCGAATGAAACATGCCAAAGGAGAAGACTGTTCACAATGTGGATCTCGGCGGAGCGACCAAGGCTCTCAAAGAGATGCTCGTGATAGCCTTCGAAAGATGACAATGACGGCTTCATCTGCGAAAGAACGGTCTGCTGCAAGTGAGGATCCATGGGATTGCACTGGTCGTCCTCGATCATCGGGCCTTTGGGAATACTGTCCATGGTCGACAGTCTTTGCATCTGTCTGTGACTTTGCTGTTCCTCCGCCAAGAGCGATCCTTCCTTTCGTGCTCCTCGTACGAATCTACCCATTCCGAGTCAGCCCGAGTCAGCTGCGGATGACCATGTCTCATACTCTTTAGCCTCAAGGTAAGGCAGAACGAGTGCATATGTGGGCCGTCGTTGAAGCTGCCAGGCTTGGCCGTCACGCAAGCACTCCGAGGGGACAATGCTAGACTGGGGCAGAGCCGGGGAGAAGAGTTCCACAGCCCACGTGGTCCAACAGGATGGCCGGAGCACGCTTCGGGACTGGAGTTTTGCCAGACAGTACTGCCTTGCAATCAAGAATAACCGAACGGTCAGACGCAAATGCATCTTCGCACAGGCAGGCAGTCATGGACTACAGCAGCGGTATGATCCGCGAGCCCATCGGCAGGATCACATCCACTTGAGCGCAAACTTCTCCTCGACGGTAACCTTGTGCCGCATTGAAAAGCGACGCATACTTCGGCCGGACGATATCACTCTGACCATCCACCGGACGCCCTCCAACCATCTCAAGCATCATTCAGTACAATTCAGAATTCATCCCAACCCACCTCAAGCGCCTCTGATTCTCTCCGCAAAATGAATATCCTTCTGCACAATCGTCACACGTTTCGCCAGAATTGCCACTACCTGGATCCCATCAAGCTGGCCTGCTTCTTCTCCCGTGCGATGCTTTGATCCGAAGTCTGAAGCTTGTCCGTCAAACTAATAATTTGAATGACAGCATCGGTGCGCGCATCTGCCTCGTCTGGTCGACGTCAGTTTTTAGATCACATGTCATGCCGCGAAGACTCACGATCCAGCTGGGCGAAGACACTTGCCACAGAGTAGTAGGACGCTGCGAGCTGTTCACACGAAGTCGGTGCACGCATCTATAGCTCGAGGTACAGATTGAACATTATGTTCCAGTGAATTGCCCACTCTGAGGAGAACTCGTCGAGTGAGGTGGTGATGAAGGAGAGGAATGAGGAGGCTGTGAAGAGGTGGAGGGTTGTGCTAAGGGTTTTGGTGGGGAGGGGATAGGATCCGACGTTGGCGTGGTAGGTTTTGGGTCCATTGGTGGAGGAGTCTAAGGGGAGGGAGGGAGCGGTGCTTTGGGCCGCGGGAGAAGTGGATGCGAATGAGGCGTGGGAGGAGTTGGTTGTGCGGAAGATTTTGGGCGTCAGTCAGAGTATTCCTTCGCACCTCCGCTCCCTGGATTATGCATCAAAGCCTGCAATTCCGGCGTGGTGCCGCAAGCACCCACTCCCTCCTTCACCATCCTGTGAACATATTCCGGGTCCCAAACATGTTGAGACATCGAGATCACCTCGTCCGTCAATTCCACGGTCCCTCCTAGCCTAACGGGATATGGAACGTCGTCGGGTCGAAAGCTTTGTCCTGGTCGGCTTGCGCGCGCTGAGAGCTCTGGATTCGCACAGCTGTGTCCGTCGTCTCCAGGATCTCACGCAATGTCCTGTTGATGGTGCCGTCATTCAGGTTGAGAAGGTACCGCATCGACTCGATCTGCTGGTCGAACATACATCTCCGGCTGAAAGAAAAGGTGGAGCATAAGCCTGGCTAACGTGGATCCGTCTTCAAGATGCTGGTCCTGCGGAAGAAGTGTTCGCCCTGGGTGAATCCTTGATCTTGTGGGTGCAGCCGATCTTGAGAAGCCGAGGACTGAAAGGTAGTTCCGAATGTAGATGGGAAAACGAAGTAGCATCCAGCACGACGAGTGTTCTGAGCTTGCACCTTGCTGCGCAGTAGACTGTCGAGGGTCAGGTATTGTATGTCCATGTCGACAGGCTGCTTGTGGCCACTCCGGCTCTTCACCAGCAGGTTTCGCACAGTCGCAATGTTGCTCGGCAGGGTGTAGTCTTCCACTGGAGAGCAATGGCTCGCTTGCTTTGAGCTAGCTTCCTTGGACCAGAGGAAGAAAACCCGCTCACCGGAGTTCGGAAAATGGCACCCTTTTCGTCCTGAGTCCAGTAAAACGCACGAAAATGTGCGAACAGATCGGTTGTCTCCGTGCCCAGTAATCCGAAATCAAGCCACGTACGATCAAGCCTTCGACGAGCACGAAAAACACATCGCATAATTCTTGCGCGACCCAATTGTTCGTCCATGCATGGTAACAGCTGCGGCGGTGATCGAGCTTCCTACAAGGCGTCACACTGTACATCTTGGCATCGACGGGTATCACACGCACACCTTTTCCGCTGTGTGTCTTCGTCTCGTGGGATGTCGAGAATTGGATTTTCAGACAGGAGCAGGAAGCCGTCGGCGCCTGCTTTTTCGCTACCTTACAAGAACGTCAGCGTTGCCGAAACCTACAAAACGATGTCATGGAGCCTACTTCGACCGGCTCTCAGAGCGCACCGCATTGCGCCAGGTAGTTTCCCATTCTCGGGCTGACCGAGTGCCATCTTGATCTTGTCAAAGACCTTTGCTCCGCACACCGCCGCGCTCAAGCAGTAGAGGTACCGATCTTTCAATGCCCGCGGCAGTATCTGCGAAAATCTCGCCCACTCCGCTTGTGGAGGCGACGGAGTTCCAAGGATAGGTTCGTTGGTCGAGACGGTGTTCTTCCAGGAGCTGGTTTGAACGAAGGATTGGACTGCGTGTTGTGATGCTCGAATTCCGAAGCTCGATGGTAGACTCCTTTGAGAACCAGCATGACCTTAGACATGTGAAGTTCGGGGTGTTCCAGTCCATGCTCGAGCACTTTCGTTCTCCGGCCACTTCTAGAACGACCATGCAGTACTAGAAGAGAGATGTTAGCGCAGGACACATCTTGCCTCTCTGGAATTTCAAGCACTGACCCACCCGTCACCACAAGCACTTGGCCAGCAGAGAGATCATGTTTGAGCTGTGCAATTGCAGCACATCATTACCGGCCCATCAGAGGTCCTGGGTCATGGCCTCAACTGAATGACGGTCCGCAACGACTTCCCGGATCTTGGCCAACCCTCAATCAAGTCCAGCAAGAGGCAGTCGAAACCCTTGCTCAAGTACTGACGATGGCGACACAAGCCAGTGCGGATCAAGACCGATGCGATCTCCTAAGCGCAGAGACGGAGAACTCGGAGCCACAGACACCACTGTGACAGGACGACGATGAGTCCAACGGCACGCTGAAGTCTCGAGTATTCAGTCATTCGCAGACAGTCCTGACATGGCCTTTCCAGGCGGCTGGGGCGTTGACAGCACCGGCAGAAACCCACCAAGCCATTGGTGGGACAAACCATCTTTCCAGCAGTTCAAGGCATCGGTTCCAGCTCCCGAGACGCACACTCCTCTCGCACACACGTCGCCCACCGAAATGCGCCCAAAACCCGCCTTATCACGAAAAAAGCCTCGCAATCCGGCACCGTCAAAACATGTTCCCACTCTGAAACACCTCAGTGCCAGGAACCACGCTTCAAACAAATCGCAGATGGAGCACGCGAGAGATCACCTGCAGAAGGTCGCCAGTGCTGACGGTCGCTTCGCAGAATCGCCTGCTCAGGCTAATAGCACACTTCGAGTCCCTTGCATCTACTTCGCAGCCACGGAGAAACCCGATGAATGCTCCTTTGGACCTTTGCTCGGCCGGCTTGAACATAAATGTGGCAGGGATCTCGATACAGAGCTTTCGTGAGGGAGCAATGCCGGAAGCATGAAATGGGCAACATCCAGAGCGGCATTGACCGACGCAACGAGCCGACCGTTCAACGTAGAAGTCAAAGTCCGAATCTGCGCCGCAAGAGCCGGGAAAGAAGACCTCTACCGCACGCGAGCCAGAAAGCACGAGACCCGCCCTGGCCATGCCCGCGACAAGTGCAGTTGCGTTGCTAGAGTATTGCGCAAGGCTCCATATTCTTGTCCTAGGTGATGGCAGTGAGATGGTCGGCATCGCCAGTGCTGTTGAAGAAGTTGCTGAAAACCAGGCTGACAGAATGCGACTGTAGCGGCTATCAGAGGTAACGGAGCTAGTGCGAATAGCAAAAGAGGTGTAGAAAAAGCGAGCCAAAGGATGCGTGTTAGTTCGCGCAAACGAGACGGAGCACAAACGATACGGCGGAGAATCGAGATACTTACAGAGATTATTCAAGCTTGAGATTGGCAAATTCTGGGATAAAGCAGGTGGCCGGCGAGATGAAAGGCTTGGAGAAAGAGAGCAGCGGTAGAGAAGAACCGCAGTGATGAACAAGAGAGGGTGACAAAAGTGACGAGGGATCTTGTATTCAGCCGAAAGGGAGGGCCCACGACAGTGTTGTTAAGAGGAGACAGCTGTTGACCAAGTGTGTTGCATTGGACCTTGACATGCTTGGTGGTCAAAACAGGTTTCCGAGCGACAGCTGGAGGTTGTCATCTGACTTCCTCTCCAGCAGCACCTACTCTGTTGCAAGAAAATCAAAGAACGGGCTGATGCCGAATCAGTATAGCGTGGAAACACCCGGAGTCTGTCTCGCGGCCGTTCGCACGCATGGCAGCGATTTCGGATGATTCGACATATGACGGTAGCGCGTTTCAGCGCGGCAGTCTCGACGATGAGGAAATTCGGAGAAGTTCACCGCGCGGATCAGAGCGACTGGCAGGCGAGCGTGAAAGATACAGGGTTGGGCCAGATCGTGCTGAGGATGGCTTCCAGACTTGGTGCTGGACTGTGCCATTCTGCGAGAACTTCTTTGGATGAGCCGGCTTCGCTCTCTTTTTCTCATCGCGGCAAAGATTCTCTCGTCGCGCTTCAAACACCAGGAGGTCCGACAGCTGGAGCTGGTAATCAAGAGACAGCGCTCCAATAGCGTCCACGTCTGGGATGACATGACGGATGCCGAGTTGTGCGTTTGTTTGCAATACGTGTCCAAAGTATGCTCTTTGCTCTGGCTCTTGATCTTGCTCTTGCTCTTGATCTCGCACGCATTTTGTCTTGTACGAAGTCAGTTTGTACGAAAGGTCGAGGATTGGTGATCGACCAGACCAGTGGAGGGAGCATTCTGCGGCCGCAGGAACACCGCCATTCGGTCGTCTTCACGACAATTGGTAGCAAGTGCTGCTCCTGGCCTCGTCGCGACGATTGGGTGGTGGCAGGTCGGTCATGTTGCATCTTGAGGCCCAGGAATTCGGTCGGAGATTTCAAACGAGTCCATCTCGCGATGTCCGGAGGGTAAATGTGCTGGACAATGGATGTAAACAGGTTGTATGCTTCAGAAGAACTGCGACAATCTTCCAGGTTGACAATGGAAAAGCCAGCAGAGCAAGCCGAGGCATTGGATGTCCAAGGGAGGTCACATGACGGTCCGCGTGACTCGAGCATCCAATGTTCCCCGCCGTCTCGAGATGAATTCCGTGCACCCTTCGTAGCAGCATCAACGTCAAACCACATCGTCAAGCGCATCAGCTCCATTGAGAATGTCGTCTCTCTTATCATGAGCAGAATCGGAGCACGACTTCGATCAATGGATATCTCCCAGGCGAATCGTCCGACTGGTCGAGCGCGTTTCTCTCTCTGCCTTCTTCCAACTCTTCGCACACGCTGGACGACGACGCGTTGACGAGACTACAAGACTGCCACTTCGACCTGGGCGACCCTTCAGGCGAATACTTCGACCCGACGTCGCCGCCATCGGCCGGACAATGGAAGCTGGCACACCCCTCACCATCTTCCATCTGGGCATGGAAAGTAGCTAAGGCATCCTCTCCTGCTCCTTCCACATCGACAACCGTCCTTGGTCACTTCCTCCAATGTGTTCCACATTGAACTTCTCACTCCACCTCCACCTTCAACTTCCCACCTTCAACTTCTCACCTTCAACCTTCCACTTCAACCTTCCACTGGACACTTCAGCCTTCCTTCATCCACCAGGGCACATGCCTTCCTCACTCGAAGCATCGGTCATCGACCGCGCCGTCATCCACCGCGCATCTCGTGCTCCAAGGTCAAGCTTTCCGGCAGGATATGCGTTGGCTGCATCAACTGACTCGCGCATAGTGAGTGTTTCACCAGCGACATCGTCACCATCGACGTCGGACCACCACACAACAAGCAGACCTTTAGTGTCCATACGGATATTCTGTGCTACTACTCCGGGTACTTCAAGGCCGCCCTACGAGGGCGATTTATGGAAGCGAGGACAAAGCACATTGATCTTCCCTCGAACGAGATCGACGTCTTCACAGCGTTTGTGCACTGGATCTATACTGGCCTCCTACCCGAGCCAGACGAGGATGCAGCCATCGCGACGCTCAGCCAGCTATGGGTGTTCGGCGATCAACGACAGATCCCGCTCCTCCAGAACGAAGCAATTGTTCAGATTGCACAAGCTGCCTCGGAACAAGAACAGGTACCAAAGGCGTTCGTGCCATACGCCTACTCGAACACCCTACGCAAGTCACCACTGCGCCGTCTGGCCATCGACCTGGTAAGCATGGGGTGTGCTCGGGGCTTGTCCAATCATCTCAAACATTGGGACAAAGAGATGTTGATCGACCTCGTGGAAGCGAACATGGCGGATCCAAGAGTGGGACGTGTTGCGGCACAAAGGGTGCAGGCCATGGACTATCGTTTCTACTTCGTCGAGGATCAAGGACAAGATCCCGCAGGAGTGAGTGAGGATCAGTCGAACTGAGTCGAGGAGATGATGATTACACGAGATGGACAGGCCATGGAAGGGTACGGATATCTACGACATTTGTATGAGCCGAGCATGGAGTTTGCGACGAAGTGTGGCGACGGCGGACTCAAGGATGGCGGCGGAGACTAATGCGAGGACCTGGCGAGCAGTACGGTTCTTGCGGTGCTTGCGGGACTTGTCTGATTCTGCGGAAGTGAGGATTTTACCTAGGTCATGGTTCGGAGCTTGGAGCTGGCTTTGTGGAATGGCAGAGCGGCCTACGATCCAAGGAATACAGCAAGAACCTTGTGTCACTTGCCCTGTGAAAGAGGACGATCCTCGCCGCGAAAGGAATGCATGTTTCTGAAGAGTCGTCCTACCCACGCAAGATCTTGGAAAATTTGCTTACCCGAACGGATTCTTCCTCTTCAAGTAACTCCGCTAGTACACACAACCTCCCTGAAGAACAACACCTCGTTATCTAATCCGAAGGGATGCATATACCGGCCACTCTACGACTGCGCACACGAGGGACGCAGTCCACACACGATGCCAGACCCGTTGCAGATCTTGTCGCCGGCCCAGGATGAATAGATGTGCACGATTGTTGCTGTAATCCTCAGCGTGAACACATTCGCCGCCAACACAACGGACCGAAGAGCCAAGTCTTTCCCAGATGGAAGACCAATGCCGTGCAACAGGATGCCTTCGACTTCTGTGCATTGCCTGCCAGGAACTCTGTCCCTCTCGCTCACTTCTGTCCTCCGACGACCGGAAAGCCAATCCGTGCTGGACACAGCGGTGAGCATAGTACACGAATCACCGTCTTGTAATCCTTCGAAAAAGACTCCAATCTCGGCCAGGCCGGTCACATTTTCTCAAGTTATACCTGTGGGTCCCCCAAACTCCATCCCGTATTCTCCATCTTCCCGTATAACACCTTGTCTCCTACATCGGCCACAGCCACGACCTCGGCAAATTCTCCTTCTTCCGTACCTCGACGCCGACGGGAAGCTTGAATACCGACTCCATCGCATTCTCTCAGAATCCTCTCTGGTTGCGAATCCGCCAACTAATGCCCGCATTTTGCTCTTTGGTCATGCAGCGTCCGACCAGCCACATATTTTCCCTCTCCCGGGTCGGACTTTCAATTGTGGTGCTGGCTGAGTGTCGATGCTGGAGGGCAATACTGAGCACATGAAAGGCATGTGTCGAGATTGAACACAGTGGCGGGTCGCGGGCGAGCGATCGGCCAATTAGGTCGGTAATTGCCGATGATGCTTCTGCTTGGGTCGAAATATCACAGCAGATAAGGCGCAGGAGGAGCAAGACAAGCCTCCTGAACGCTGGATCCGCCGGCAACGACTCCGCAGCGGAAGAGGAACTCAGCAAAGGCATCTCATTTTGCGAACTTTCCGGGCTGACCGATGCCAAATACGCCATGCATCACCTCAGTTCCAGGATCCTCCGCCATCAGCCAACGCTCGACCACCTGCAACCCTTGGACGACCAGCTCAACCTGCGGATCCGGCAGTGACCAAACGGGCATCTTCTTACCTTCAGCCCCGGCAGATCGCGGTTCAAGCCAGCACATACATGCTGAGTTTCGAGAACGCGGTATGGGTCCTGCCAGTCTCGCCGTGGACATTTCCAGGAACTCGCAGCTCCTTCGCATGCCTCCCACTCCGGTCAGCTCCCGGGTAGCACTGACGCACCGAAGAATCAGTCATGCACACCATTTTCCAGTAATGGCACAGCCAACAGCGGCGGTGGCGAGACATCGTGATGCAGAGCGATATTGTCAGAGTCAAACAGGTGCAGGTGGAGTATGCTAAGCATATCGATCGGTTGGAGAGGAGGCAGGACGAGGTTCTCATCACCGACGGGCACGAGCGTTGAAGAGCCGAATCCGTCCATGTCCACGATTTCGTGGATTGGGTAAGCACAAACATATCGCTTCAGGGCACATCCTCTCTGCGACGATGAGAACAATTAAACCCACAATTGTCAGCAGACGAGTATCTTCTCTAAAATCATCACTTCCACTACTTCTTCCTTCGCCTCTGTCTACCGTTCAAGACGTCTTTCTCCAGCACTCTTCCTCACCTCGAATCTCCTGCAATCATGTCCGCGCCGCCTTCCTCTTAAGACGAGTTCTTCACTCCTCCACACAAGAGGCAAAGGACCGACTCGCCGACGGGTCCATCAGCTATAGCGAGCCGCCGCCCTCAGCATCTTCCTTATCGGCGCCACGATCATCGCCGCCGTTGCCGACCGCTTCGCATCGCAACATCGCTGCTACCGCCTGTGGCGACATCTCCTCGGACAACATCCAAGGCGACACATAGTCAGAGACCTTGCGTGGCGACATGTGTTCTGAGACCTTGCGAAGTGACCAGTCAACGGCAGCATGGAGGAGGCAGAGATTTTCTGCACTCCCATATCAAAAGCTGCAGCGTCTGCTGGAGAGGAGAATTGTCGATCAGCCGGCTTCTCTCTGTGATCGGAGGAGGGAGAAGATGAATCGGAGGATTGAGGGAGCACTCACATGCGAGAGGGTCGGGCAGACGTGGCAAGGGAGCTGGCGGAAGTGCTGTGGTAGTATATATATCCTGGTCGATTCCCGCATCGGCTATTCTAAGGGACTAAGGTAAACCTCCGGGAAATGCCAAGACCAGATTGAAACTCCAACTTCCTCTCCACCGCGATCGCGAATTACTAACCATTGACCATATCTCCACAACCACACCAGGTATCACTATAGGAGTCATGTCAATGAATAGCGACTAATGCGAGCGTTCATTCCAGATGCTGTTCACCGAATTCCGCCAACCCGTTCCTGCGCAATCGCCCTCGGCGCAACCCCGACACGATGCGACTCACGAGACAAGACGAGAACTTGATCGAATACCTTTAAGACGACCGATGGAGCAATACAGACATCGTGAGGCTGTTGTTAAACGACGACAGGGGCTCTCAGACCGCTATCTACGTGCGGATCAAGCGATACCACGACACCGACACTGTCTTCCCTACTGCTCGTGGAGGTCGGCCACCACTAATAGAGCCACACCATCGTGACTACCTCCTCGACTGTGTTGTGGAACGACCATGGCTCTGTTGTGAGGAACTACGAGAGGCGCTATACGACAGATAATCTCCGCAGGGATTGATGCCTGGTCCTCGAACTTCTACTCCGCTTGAGCGACCTATCTATGCGAACCTCAACGCGCCCTCGCTACTCCTCAGCAAGCGACCGACCCTCACCCTCAATGAGTCGCCGCGACACGAAAATTGGCACCCAGGCCGCCGATATCTACCAAAATGAAACGATGCGATCGAATGTTGATGGCCAGGCACACACCAACGGTGCTCTCGCAAAGAACCTTGCATCGTACAAGACACGCTTGCCGGAGCCTGCCGAGGAGAACCGCGAATCCACTCCCAGAGGCGTGCAATGACGAGCGACCTCGAATGAGCACGAATCGAAGTCCTCGAATTCCAACAAGAGTGCCAAGATGAGAAGCAAATGGTGGTTGATCTGGAAAGGTAGCACGGGAGAGTAGCACTTGACATTTGATCGCATGACAGGGGAGATGGGAGGAGCACAGAAAGCAGGAAATCGACTTCAGGTCGAACACTTGGGACGAGAAGAAGCTGTACATCTGGAATATGGCAGCATATTGTCGAGGCTGCAGAGGCAAATCGATGGTGTCTGAATGTCAGGACACGGATACAATCAAGTTGTTGAGATCGTGGGAAAGGCCGACAAGAAGGACCCCAACAGCATAGATGTGGAGAGGAGCGCGATTTCTATCGCGAGCGCAGACGTGAACACGAACACGACCTTGTTGGACGTCGCGGCCATGTCCTCCTCCATAAGGGAGCGTGTCTACCTGATGGCGCAGAGCAAGGCGTCCGAGCGCATCAATGCTATCGTAACCTCCATCGTGGGGAGTCTTCAGGAATGGAGGCAGATGATACCTGTAGGCTGTTCCTACATCGCAGTGGACCCCGAGTTGGACTTCGCTGGCCTGGACAAGAGGGCGGAAACGATGAGGATCCTGCCGTACGACTCCAACCCAACTTTAACACACAGGCGCTGTCGATCCCAGCGAGGAAGCAGACCGTGCTATGGGCCAAGTGCAGATCCGAGGACTTCATCAGGATGACAACGCCGGCCAGGATCATGGCGCGACTACACATACCATACACGTGTATACATACAGCCCATCCGAACATACCACAGTGATCGCCTCACTTACGCGACCACGACGATGCCGTTTTCACCACTTTGCGACAACTTCATCACCACCGCCTATCCCGCACTCCTTCGCGAACGAGCATCAAGATGTCGCACTCATGGCTCATGAAGAAGAAGAAGCAGGACCTTGTCGATCTGTCCAAGGAGGCTGGGCTGACGCTGTGAGCGGGTGGGCATATCGACCGCGTTATCGTTCAGCATCTAGGTCCGCATCCAGACCATCATCATGTTGAGGTCCGAGGACGTGAAGATGCATGGTTTGGGTATACGTGGAAACGAGAATCACCAAGGATGATGGCTATCAGGAACAGCAGGAGACGCTCATCGTCTGGACGGAGAGCAGCGGCGTGGACATGGCCCTTAGTTTCCAGGAAGCTAACGGCTTCGCGATGATCTGGGAGTTTGTCAGTGATGGCCAGTCACGTCTCGTGCCCGAGGACGGCATCTCGGACGATCTGCTAGACCCAGTTCATTTAGTTACACTACCTGAGCCGACTCTGGGCAAACTGGACGAGATTGTTGAGGCGATCCGCAACACATCACAAACAACAGCTGGAAGAGATGCTGTGGCCAAGTTCGTCATGAGTCCCGAGCAAATGTACATTTTGAAGCTCGCGCCTCATGTCCGAGGCCGCCTGGAGCGAATTTCGATGCGGTGAAAGAACAGGAAGATGCTCTCGGATTCGGAGGTCATCACTACCTTCAACAGGCCCACGAGCCGTTCTTGAATATGTGTCCGGTCGCGAGCGATCAATGACACTACGCCGGACTTGTGGGAAAGGGCGGACAGCGATACGGTCGGGATCATGGACAGGGTCGTAATCATGTCTGCGTGAAGAAGCTTATACCGGTCATCTTCTTGTCCAGGCCGTTGAGCATAGCCGTGGTCGGAATCTGGTCCAACAACATGTCCGCATACCTTGTCATGATATTCGACTGATTCGGGCTCAGCTGACGGGAGTCACAAGACCTGACTTCGCAACATTGACGATGCCATGTGTGCTGGTTGCGATCAATCGCGATCATGCAGAATCGAATCCGCAGAAAGGTATCGATGGTCTCCTACAGGCTGATACAACCCGGGGACAGAGGTGCACGACAATCGGCGGTGTTGTGCTTGTCGGCTCCCGATCTGGAGGTGGAGGTCCTCGTCGCTGGGCTTGAGGTTCGTCTGGCCTGATGTGAAACGACTGCTTCCTCGCGGACGCAGAACGCACGATACAACGGCCATTCTTAGTTTACCAGCGGTTCGACTCAGCGCGGCATCGAGCTTCGCGATGTCTGAGCGCAACAGCGGAAGCCGTGACATGGCGAAGTCCAGATGCGAAACGCACCGCGCTGGGAGAGCGCAAGTATGCTGAAGTCTTGGTCGACACGCATGGTCTGGATGTCGAATGCAGATCCGACACGGCCCAATATCGCCGAGTATAACTGCAAAAGAGCATAGCTCGTTGGCTCACAGTGCGGTGCGGGTAGTGGGAAGCGGAATTCTCGACAGCATCGTCGAGGCTTGGTGTTCTCACATTGGTGGCCTCATGGACGATGCAGAGGCGAGGAGGCAACCGGCTTACGAGACCGTCGGTATGCGCACGCAGTAGATTCGAAGGCATAATGGTAAGGACGGGAGTCTCTGCTCATCTACCGTGTGCCGCATCTTGCATCGGACGTGGGGCGGGTTGCCGTCAGCCCCGGCGACCACAGCACAGCATTCCAAGCATGACAGGTATTCTATGCATTATGCATCATGCTGTGCGACATCCGTTGGTTTCTTCCGGATCATGGATGCATGTTCTGAAACCCTCTCCACCATCCCCCTTCCCACGTCCACTTGCTGATCGCCGGCGTGCAGCTGTGGAGTGCAGCGGCAAGGTCTGCCCTCCATCCCAATGCCTGTCAAAGACGAAAAAGCAGGCTTGGCTGACAGGCTGTCTTGTTCGTTTTCCTGCATACTACTCACCGCTAGATGTTCGTCAGTCGCAAGCGTGCTGAAAATGCTGAAGAGGATGTGACGTGCGGAGTTTTGCTTATCGTTGCTTGAGCGCGGCAAAAGAAAGCATGCCGATCATTGACGGGACCCAACGAAACAAAGTTGCTCCTCCTCCTCCTCCTCCTCCGATAATACTAACGACGACGACGACACTAATGCAAATGGCCATCGAAAGCTGCGCATCAGTCCAGTTACCAATCCTTTACTTCAGCTTCAGAAAACCAATCAATTATCCATCTCATCAGCGATTAGAGAGGGTACTGTCCAATGGAGCCGTTCCCCCGTGCGACCAGTATCAGCCAATCTGCAACAACTCTCCGAGAAGCAACACAGCAATGACGAGCTGGCGGCTAGAGCGCTTCGATGGTGCATCAAGACTCGACAGGGAAGATGCGATGAGTGTACTACACAACACATTCACTGTTCGTGGTGGCCGACAGCCCTCACTCACGAGCAGCTGCAAGAAAAGAAAATCTCCACCGATCGACGCAGTCAATTGTCCTTGATCCTCACCCGCGTCGCAGACTGCGTTCAACCTACAGCGACTGTGGACCGACGGCTGAATCTGTGTTGGGTGAATCTGCATTGATCGTCGCACGACTTCTGGAAACCTTCATTATATGCATGCACTCGGCCGGAGACCGTCTGAATCTGATCTGTCAACTGGCGAGTGGTCGTACGCGAGACGCCGAGCCCACACTGTCTGGTTTCTCGCACGCCTGATATATCTCATGCGCATCTCGTGTCGATTGCATCAATCAGTCTTCTTGCACACTCTTGCTGGAGCCCAACATGCTCACCCTCGCATTCAAAGCAGTCAACTACGATTTCATGTTGATAGCGGTGAAATCACCACATCCTCCCTTCGCCACGATGACTGCAGAGCGCGGTCCGTTTACATGTATTTACATCACCAGTGACAATCTGCCAACACTGGTCCAATCTGCCGTGTACAATCACGTCTCCATCTCCAGCCTCGGATTCGGAACAACCAAAGAAGGCTATGTGCGAAAGCTTCGTGGTCTTTTCTCCCCAACCATCGAATCAGCGTCGGCGAATACACCATGCTTCCTCGACAAGCTCGCCTTCGCGGTAGGAGCACATTTCGGCTCCGGATTCGACGCAACGGAGTTCAAGGCCGCCTTCAGCGCCGCGATGCAGCGGATCGCCATTCAGATGCAGCACAGGAAAGCGTCAGGCGGTCCTTACCTCGATACCGGCACCGCGGCGAAAATGCGCAGATCCTTGGCCACCCGATCTTTGGTAGGCTACGAGGAATTCAGAACGTTTTTAAGCGAAGCTGCAATCACGCTTGATCATGGAGGACCCTGGACTGCGCTCTGGGACGGATATGAGAAGCAAGCATACCTCGACCAAGATGGTCGTTACCAACGCAGGTGGATCCCGATTCATCCGTTCCCATTTGCACCAGTGCACCAGGAGATGCCGGTTGAGGGTGCAAACGTGCAGAATGGAAGTCTCAACAACATGGATGGTGTCGGCCAATGGAGCCGGCCTTCGGTTGAGCCAGCGATGCCGTTTGCACCAGTGTACCAGCAGATGCCGATTGAGGGTGCAAACGTGCAGAATGGAAGTCTCAACAACATGGATGGTGTCGGCCAATGGAGCCGGCCTTCGGTTGAGCCAGCGATGCCGTCTGCACCGGTGCACCAGGGGATGCCGGGTGAGGGTGGACATGAGCAGATTGGATTCAGCGGCAGTCTGTATGATGTTGACCGACGTGTCTGGCCTCCGGTTCAGTCGCCTCAGGATCTCCATCGCCCAGCAAATGGATATTCAGTGGACCGAGAGATGACGGATGTGGACGACGGAGTGAACATGGGTCTGGTTCAGGCGTGGAATGCATCTGTCGGCGAGTAGGAAGGCGGAGCTGGGTAAAGGCTCAGCTCCAGGCTCGGGCTGTCGGAGAAGAGGATTAGAGAAGTCGGAATCGTACCGGGTGACATTCAATCTCGCGTAGGTAGGCACGAATGCAGAAAGGAGTCCGATCATCTTGATTCAGGTCTTTCTGCTGTGTGCTCGCTCTTCTCTTTGCTTTGTGACACTATGGCTGTATGCGGCTACGTCTCCATCCGCTTGCTTAGTTACAGGATCCCTCGTGCTCGCTCGCCGGGAAATGGCACTGCATAGCACTCGCAACTGCATCGCAGCGGGTGGAAGACGTTCACGTGCTCCTCTGCAGGTTTGAGCGAAATTCACGGCAAACGACATTCGTCACAGTGAGATCCGAAATTTCTGGCGGCAACGCAACGGTCCGGACAATAAGTACACTACTCTTGTCTTTGCCGCTGCTGACATGCAAGGACGGAGATTAACTCTCTTATGCAGATCTTGAACCGGCGGACTTCATCACGGTTATGCACAATAGGTAGCCCTCGGTACTTGGAGAGGCTCAGTCGGGCACTCTGAACATCGTTGTCAAGACCAATCGCCGCCATCGTTACCACACATTCTAAGACTCTCTTTGCGTGCGGTCCCAACTTATGGACCAGTGCCTTTAACACTGCCGCTCATGCTGCCACAGCGAAAAGCGTAATCCGTCTACGCGTGCATCCAAACATGCCGTGACGCGCCCAAGCAAGGGGGCTACATGATTTGCGAGCCCTGCCATCGGTATTTCCCCAGGATTCGGCGAACCTGCGTTGCAGATTGGGGAAAATTGACGATGGCAGCGCGCGAAGACCGTGACATCGTTGCATGGATGACCTATGGAGGACTACTTTGGTTCGAAACTGCAAGAGAGATTTCCGTTGCTACTTTTTGGTCGGAAAACTTCCCGTTTGGGCTTAGCGCGAAGTGATATCGCTTGTTGCGGATTGCAGGTTCCGGGCGTGTTGATATGATTGGCTCGGCTCGCCAGTTCTCCGCACTCCGCACTCCCGTCTTTCTTCTTGGTGCGATCAGGCCGCATACCCTGTCTTCGAACGGCATTCTTCTGCGTACAGCCTGACTATGAACAACATGCATCATGAACTCTTTTGCGGAAGATGTGACCGCAGAAGAGTTCATAACAGCTACCACGTAGATGCCCAAACATCGCACGAGCTTGTAGCGGTCGCTGACTCGACGATTTCGGATCATTCTGTCATGATGAACTTGTTACAAAAGCCCCGACGACACCACCGAAATGTTAAGATTTCCAAAGCTCTTCTGGTCCAAGCCTCCAGCTACGTTGGCTGAAGTCGGGTTGGCTGAAGTCGGTGGCTGATGGCTGAAGTCGTTGGCTGAAGTCGCTAGCTGAACGAATCCCTACCGGGTGAGGTTTTCAAGGGCCTACCTAATGGGTCGGCAAATGGCGAATGGCGTTGCCGGCCCATGGTCCCCCGATAAGCGAATGCGCTTCTTTCCATCATACAGGACATCCTTCTCATCCTTCTCATGCAGGGCTCCTCCGAATCCCGGAACTCGACAAATGCAACATCAGGGCAGGCTTTGTTTGGTTGTACGTGGAGGAGTGACCATGAAGTCTGCAGAGGCCGATACACCTACACGACGCCATTGTGTCCGTCACAAATTACCTGCAGACGATGCACGAGTGAGGGCATTGTTGCCCAGCCTCTCTGGTCTCGGGTTGTTGCAATGGCTGCCCGATGTCCTGGGCCCGGGCCACCTCGCATACAAGCACTTTTCGACCTGTCACTTCTTTCGCACACAAAGTCCTTCACTTCACTCAATCCAACCTGGACTCTGCCATGTTCACGGATCTACGTCCGGGAAGCTCACGACGGCACAAATCGCACTTAACGTAGAGCTGCATGTGATCGCTCACGTCGCTGCCGCTCATGAACATATTCAACAAGGTGGTGAGCTTCATATCTAACATAAGCTGGATTGCTTGCGGTGTGTGCGACAGCTCTGATCTAGTGGAGTCCTCCAACCCCACAAAATCGATGGTGATACATACCTTACCTTGCACGCCAAGCAGCCCACGAGTACTTCAAGCAAGGGGCTCAACATCATCTTGAACGACGATGAGTGATATGATCATCCAAACAATCTCGCAGAAGCGCTGCACGGACATCGTCGAGCCAGGTGTCCGCATAACACAACTGATCGCGGTTAATGTGGAGTCTGTGAATCCTGCGCAAAACAAACCTCACCGCTGCTCGGCGCAGGTCGATCGTCGTTGCAAACATCCTAAACCCGAGAGCAATTGTAATCTTCTCGGTGTGTTCTCACTGGGACCTGAAGTGTCGATGGATATTGACATGATTCATGCTGCTTTGGCAAAAGCTAGCTTCCATCAACGTGCTACGGCTCGACAAGATGGTGCCGAGACGACGACTTGACACCCCCACGTCGTCTCGAGGCTAGAGCTGATCCCGGTCTCGGCGTCAGCAGGGACTGGAAGTATGCAGTATACTGCTTCCCATGCGGGTGTTCAGTGCTCGGTTAGATGTCACTCGCAGGTTGTGCAATATGCAACCCCACGGTTTCCGACTTCAGTTCCCTGTGGGTGTTGCCATAATGTTACGGAATTGTACAAGACGATCCTTGCAACGTTATCACCCCGAGTCAGTGGCATGACAATCAATCGCTGTGTACCGTTGCGACATCCTGGCATCGAAGTCGTTGCTTGCTGAAGAGGATGTAGTCGCTTCGGTTCTGCGCTTTGGGGATTGCGGATCGCATCACAGCTTGGTACTGTGAAACCTAACTGCGAATCCTCACTTTTGGAAATGCCGAAGCATGGCGGAGGTGGAACAAATGTTGACCTGGCGCTCCTCGCGCTCCGCTCTGAACTTCCATAGATCCACCCGAATCCCATTTTACACGCGCCCTCGTCACCGTTACACGAGGCGAACAGCGCGGATTGCGGTGAAAAGCGAGCAGTTATATCTTCCGCGCTGCCTCACTTCGTCCGTCGCAATCACCATCCCATTACCAACTTTCATCACGCAATTGATCAATCATGATTCACGGCGACCCGAAAGCTGTCCAGACTTGGGAGAACATGCTCTCACAAGCGTCTCAGTCTCCCGAGGCCCAGTCCAATGCTCAGCACCGAAGCACCAGTCACGACGAATCTTTTTCCGACCAGCAGCACATCCCTCCACCACCCTATACCAGCCTGTCTCCTCCTCCGCCATCCTATACCCGTCTGGCGATGCCTCCACCAGAAGGACTGAACCATCCGTCCCAGGGCCAAGTACGCACTCGGCTTGCTCCAAGTCTTGAGCTAGCTGACAGGCTTCCAGACTCCATTGCAATTGAGCTTTGCTACTGTCGAGCGCGACGACGCTGCGAGCGACGCGCATCCAAGCGCCTCCTACCGATCCGTCGGGACGCGATATCCCTGTCAGAAATGCCGGCAGCGGAAGAAGAGGTGCGACCTTCGCCGTGTTGTTGCCGGACCTTCGACAACCGCCGGACCTTCCACCGACCACCCTCGCGCATCGCCAAGCACGATGGCCTTCTTCACACCAAGCTACTTCCGGTGCACCACCTGCAACATGCCTCGAGCACAAATTGACCAAGGCGACCTTACAATGGACTCCTGCGTCTACTGCTTGATAGTTGGCGAGGCAGATCCGCTCACGGAAAGCAAGTGGTGCATCAAAGGCAACCACCCTGCTCGCGCTATCGACTTCTACTACGAGAGCGGCGAAATCAGCGACTCTGGTTGCATCAGGCATCGGAACGAAGCTCTCCTCTCATGGATCAACACAGGAACTGTCGGACCGTTGACAATGCATGTCGCTTATCTGGTTGGTCCGGCCGGTGCTGCGCAGGACGTTATGGAGGGTATGGAGGGTATGGAGGGATCGCTCTGAGCAGAGCGAATCGCAGGGGTGGGAGAAGCATGCTGATTGGGATGTAGATCTACACGTTGAATGAATACTTTTCTTTCGTATCTGTCTGTGCATCTTCTGAGTCGCAAGTCTTTGGATGTCCCTGTCTTCTTTCTCTTGTAAATATTGTTGGCTTGGCTGAATGGTGGTAGTATCAGAGAGCCCGATTTCTCTAGGAGTTTGATCGAAGACCGGTGGACGGCAAGTCCGTGGGAGTTGGAGGTAGCGTTGAGACTTGGCCTGATCGGAATGCTGGTGAAAGACTCCATTGACTGAAGGTATGTTGTGAAAGGCTGCCAAAGGTCCATGTCCGGGAAAGAGAAGGGTTTCGGTGGAGGCGCGAGTTGCTGGACGTTTGCTGGAGTACGAGGACGTCGGGTGTTCTGTGAACTAAGGTAAAAGGTTCTGCCGTCGGTCCGGGCTCTCTACGTCATCTCCATTGCTCCGTTCCGTCCACTGTTACGGAACGCCCCGCTGGTATACCTTCGACTCGATCCTTCCGACCTCTTAGATAGACTAGCGAACAACATCGTCAATCGTCTAAAGGTCCACACTGTCGCCTTTAGGACTATCGACCTCGAGCCCAGCGAAAGTCTCCCCACCGCTTCCATCCGTGTGGTATTTGATGGTGAAGGTGTATGTCTCAACGACTTGTTCGCGATCGTTGCAGTTCAGGTGTACGCAGACGTTTGTTCGCCCAACAACACACTACGATGTAGTGCCCTCGGCTGCGCAACACAGCGGCAGCCAGCTGCAGCGATTTTTCACGAATCACCACCTCCGAGACCTCCTCGAGCGATACCAGCAACCACTCGTCCACCTGCGCCAGCACCAGCGTTCTCGACTTGACCGCCGTGTGCGCCTTCAAAAGCCCTTCAAAAGCGCCCCCACGAGCGATACCAGCAACACTGAATCCACCGAATCCACCTGCTCCGCCAGCAGCGTTCTTACGACCCTCCGAGCCCTCGTCCACCTGTGCCAACACCAGCGTTTTCACGACCTTCCGCACCCTCGAAACTACCAAAGACTGGTAGGCAGCAGCATCGCCCTGTGTTCACCGCCATGAACAATCCACTTGACTGATCACCGCCATGATCCTATCACGACTTGACTGATGCACCACCATGATCATCCACTGCGCAATCACGCCATGATTGCTGCACGTTCACGACCACCCACCGTCCACCACCTGTGCCTCAAGAGCAAGAGCAAGACTGAGACAAGGAACTCTCCACGCCGTGCAAGTCTGCGTACACCTAAACCGCGACGATCGCGAACAAGTCGTTGAGACATACACCTTCACCATCAAATAACACACGGATGAAAGCAGATAAAAGCAGTGGGGAGACACTTGCTAGGCTCGAGGTCGATGGTCTTAAAGGCGGTCCTCTCACGCTGGAAGCTACAAGCGAGGCCATGCAGAAGATGATCCGCGGCATCACAACGCTGACCGAAAAGCTGCCTAGTCTTCCAGGTGCGTTCAAGCGAGCCTCTGACATATATCCCAGCTAACATGTCCTTCTTGCAGATAAGCGTTACGTGTCCATGTCACTCTTCTATGACACCTCCGAGCTTCACCTGCAACACACCTTCTGCGTCACCTGCGCTGACCGCGCGCGCCTCCATGATCCTCAGCAGCCTCACCAGCTCTGTGCCATGAACACGACTTCCGCGCGCTCCACCAGCAGCTTCACCAACATCCGAGCCTTGCACCGAGCTAGCCTTCACCAGTCTCACCACCGAGCCTTTACCAGCCCTTCAGCGACACACCAGCCCTTCAATGATACCTCCGAGCCCTTGATGAACAACACACCTTCTGCGTCACCCTCTGAGGCTGGCTGCGTGCGCCTCCATGATCCTTAGCAGCCTCACCAGCGCTGTGCCATGAACACGACCTTCGCGCGCTTACCAGCATCACCCCCAATGACACCACCGAGCCTTCACCACCGAGACCACCAAGCCATCCACCGATCCATCCACCGAGCCTTCACCAGCCCTTCCACCCCTTCAGCGACACACCAGCCCTTCAGCGATACCAGCCCTCACCAGCGCACCGAGCAAGAGCGAGAACACCATACCTGCGGAGTCATGAAAACTGAAGGAGTTTCCAGCCCTCTCATTGGCCCATGATCTGACACCGGCAAACGCATTTCCAGCTTCCGTACGAGTCGTTTCGAGTAAAGGATATCCGCAGGCCATGCCCTCCCACGCCTTACCAATGCACCATGCCACCAGCGCACCGACCACTGCACCAATCGACGGAGTTTCCATGTCGACGGGCGAAGACCTCCCCTCACCCTCACCGCCGCGTGCGCGCGAGTCCGACGAAGAAGACGCCCGCAGCCGAAGCTCTCCCCGGACCAGGCACGAAGTCGCGAATCGAGGAGAAGCCTGGCCTGAATGCTTCGGCCCGTCCCCGCCCACGATCCGACAGAGCACAGCGCCGTGCCGACACCACGCACAACCTCGAGCAAGTAAGGTACGCATCGGCGGAGTGTTTGATAAAGAAGGAGAATGAGATTGAGCAGTCAAGCGACCTCATACGAAGAAGGCAACTGAGAGCAAGCCAACAACAGCGGTGTTGTACGCATGGAAACCTCTCGCCGTCGTCCTAAAGCACCGGGTCCGCCCCCTGCTTACCTTCAACCTGGCCTTCAGCAGTCTCTCAGACACTCCATCATGTCAAGTCTCTCAGACACTCCATCATGTCACAACTCGTGTCGAACTCCAAGGGCATGACAACTCCGGAGTCCGACGGTCTCGGCGACTCTAAGAAGAGCCCTGAGCGACATGCCGAGCGTACAGATGCAGAAGACACGGCCAGCGCCGCCGGTGACCAAGACCCGACTTACTCAAAAGCAGAGTCAGGAGATTGTTCAGACGCTTCTCCTTGGATCCTTGGAGGAGTGAGTTTCCATGATACTTGGACGCGGTCCGTTGCCACCTCACCACTTCGCCGACACTCGTGCTGACTAGCGACATCGCGAATTCTTTGCCATAAAGGTCTTCACTTCACAGTTCTACCCCAATCAGGATCGCATACCATCCTACAAAGACGTCTCCAGTAGCAAGCTGCCTCAGGGCGCACAACCTCGGCGCGGAGACGCCTCCGATCTGCACAAGACCCTCCACTCTGAAAGCAAACTGTCTTCCGGAAGTCTAGCCGGAGGCGATGGACACAAGCCTTTGAAAGACATTCGGACGATGGACAGGCGGTGTGCCCTGTCCACTGCCATATGGTCATTCTTTCACTGCTTCGAGAACATCATCAGGTACGCGCATCTAATGCTGTGAACCTTGACGAACATCGGTTAGCGAAGTGACACAGATGGCTGCCTTGCCGAGGAGCGTGAGGCTGCCGGAGATGACCACGGCTCCTCTTCCGAGAACGGTACGAGATTCCTTTGTTCGATGCAGCCCCTCAATATAACACTGACGGTTCAGCACAGGCAATGCCACGCACCAGCTACGCCACTCTCGGGCTCAACGGTTCCGATATCGCTCGATGGAAAGATAAGCGGACAGGTGCACACACCTCCTTGTACTTCAGCGTCGATTGCTCAACCTCATCCTGCTCTTCAGTTCCGACCTTTGCATCTCGATTCCGAACATGGCCTGTCATGGCCGGATGATGTTTCATCCTGTACAGAGCCAAGAAGGTCTCGACGTTAGCCAGAACTACTCCGGTGACCCCATCATCTCCGCCTTCCCGGAACCAGAGCCATGAAGCTCTCAACGTCAGCTAGGATTACTTGAACGATTCGATTGTTCATACCTCTCCGGAACTACCTTCGAACGGGACTTTTTACAACACCATCTTGCCACTCGACCAGAAGGGGCCCAGAAACAGTAAGACAAGCGCGCCAAAGACGATCATGAGCATGGTTTGCACGGCGTCATATCCGCACGAGCCAATTTCGAGTATCCCAAATCGGCATCTGCAAGATCCTCCGTCATACCTGGTTTCCGGCTGAGCTCGCGACGAGACGGTCCTGCCGCGTGCATTTCCTCCTCCATAGCGCTCCGACGAAGAGTTTCTGGGCACCCGCATACCCAATCCTTCGCCTGCCCGCAGAGCTACGGCTTATTTGCCGAAAGCCACGTCACTGAGCTGTACTTCGAGCGAGCTGCATCTGGACCGAATGTCGCGAGTCCAAAGGCGATGCAGCGGGAGATGCTCTACAGTACCAACATGCGCGCACTTGCGAGCCGGGACCCAAGCCGGTCAAGACATGCCCTGAGATACCGTCGGGTCTCAATCTTACGTACCGCAGGTCTGGAGCGGACCAGACCAACGTTCATTCACCGCCTCCAACTCCCTCACCGGCCCGCTCATCTCCGCTTCCCGATTCACCGCGCACCTTCCTGAGCTCGGCCGTTCCAGCTCGGGCCGGCTCAGAGTTCCCGACATGACGGGCGAAGCATGGCGCAGGAACACGTTCGCATTGATCTTCCGGACGTTTCCGGATGCCTGCTTCTCAAATCAGCTCAATTCAGCTGGTGAAGCAGTCCGCACTTCTGGTGAAGCAGTCCGCACTCCTGTCGAAACTATTCAGTTAGACTGGTGGCATGCATTGGCAAGCTTGAGCTGGAATATAACTTTGCAACTTCATTCCTCGCCAGTTCCCAAGAGCAACGAGCTTCATTCTGCCCGTTGCCTTCAGCGACCGCGACCGCGCGGACTTTGTCGGTGGGTGCAGAGGGTAGTGGACCGATCGGCTGGCGTCCATATTGGTGGGAGTTCTGACCGCATGGGGATGGTCGCGTGCCCTTCTGCCTGGTGGTGGTGCGCCGGAGATGGCGGTCGCTACCAAGCTATCGCAAGACGCTCTCACATCTCCTTACCCGGACAGCATATGCTTCAAAGCATTCGCAGACGCTCTCGAGATCATTCCGGTGACGCTTGCCGAGAACGCCGGTCTCAACAGCATTAAGGTCGTCACAGAACTTCGGGCGAGACACGCGAAGGGCGAGGCGAACGTCGATGTGAGCATCAAGCGTGGAGGCGTTAGTGTTATAGGAGGAGGAGATAAGAAGAGCGGTTCCGGCGAGGGCCTTATGCAGCCAATTTTGGTGAGTACGAGTGCTTTCGAGCTGGCGAGCGAGACTGTGAAGATGATCTTGCGGATTGACGATATCGCGCTGTCGAGATAGACCATGCAGAGTATGCGGGAATCGATGGTGTCGACGCTGTACGACGCTGTGTGCTGCGGAATCGAAGATGGACTGGAAGCGCTGGAAGTTGACTCGTCGAGGTCGCCCGCTTGCCGCCTCGGCCGTCTGCATCCTTACTTCCCTCGTACTCCAGAGATCTACTTATCGACCTTCCCTTCCTTCCGCCGATCCTACACCGCAAGTAGCTCGAGGCTCTCAGCTGGTAGACATTTCAGAACGCGATGTATCGGCGAGAATTCCCCATCCTGCCTTTTTGTCCGCACACCTTATACTAAGCAAATTTCCAGTCGTGTCCGAGAGCTTCAGCTACCGAGCAGGCGTCCTGGCTCCGATGGCATCCTCAGCTCGGACCGTTAGGCTAAGGCGGCATCACCGACATCACGAATAACATGCATGCATGCATACAAGAGGACCCAATACGTCGACGGCCTGGACGGGCAAAGGGTCAGATTTGCTCTCCGACTGCCATCGTCACCACAACCTCCTCCTGCCGTTCCCGATCCTAGCAATGTCCCTCCCCTTCATCCTGCTCGAACGAATCTCTACATCACGATCCTCACATCGAATAGTCACAACGTCTGCCCCTGATTTCGACCCTGGACTCGCCCTCTCACCGCCCAAATATCTTCAGCGAACGATCTGGAGGTGTGGAAGTTAAGGCGAGACCTGCACAAATTGAAGGGTGAGGAGGATGCCGTGTTGGTACGGGAGACCAATTTCATGCGATTGAAACAAGTTGAGCCGGAAAGATTTTCCTGTGGTGTGGTCCTCCTGCAAGAATGTCTTTCTTGCAACAAACAAATTAATGGAGCTGCAGAGATGTCGCACCGGCTTTGGTTTGATCCCCTCGATTGTCCTTTGCTCCAGCAGTCTCTTTCATCAGCCGCTTCCAGCATGCACTTCATCAGCCGCTTCCAGCATGCACTTCTTGCATTCACTTCTAGCATCCACTCCTAGCAATCATCTCGGCACTTCTTTTAGTATTTACTCCAAGCACCTACTCTCGCATCCAGGCTCCCCTCTCCACATCAAACAACCACCATCACACACGACATCGACACCCAAACATGTCGACAACACCAAAACCTCCTCCGGCCCCCCAAAAGGCTCGCCTATCAGCTACGGAAACACAAAACCTCCTCGTCTCCCGGGCACCACCGACATCTCCAACGCCTCGTCGAAACAGCGAGCAGACTCTTGTCACTTCTGATGCGACATCCGTCCAAGCGATGGAGCGTCTGAAGATCGTTGCTCAGGACGGGAAATTCAGCCGAAATGTGTGTGATACCTCGCTTCATTTGTGAAGTTTTGCTGATTTTGGACAGATGGAGGAACAGAAGTAGCAGCGCATGACTGGTACTTCACACTCTACCCGGCGACGCAGTATGGCGAATCAGAATCGAAGGGCCGTACAGCAGGTGCGATGTGCGCGATGTGCATGAAGAGGATGAACAGGGAATCGGTGAGAGCCTGCGAATAGTACCTAGGATCGTACTGCTTATCAATACCATTTCCCACAACGCTGCCTCCAGCCTCATTATCACTCTCCCCCTGTCTTACCGCCCTCCACGACTCATGACCAAGAACCACCCATCTCAGATGGAAGTTCCCCGCTCCGGTGGATTTGCACTCATTCAGACACGTACGAGATCGCAAATCGCAGCAGTACCTCGACGTCCGGCCCAGACACAGAGAACCCCCACGTCTCAACCGCCTCATCGTTGCTTTCATCCCATGTGTCCGACAGGAAACTGGTCCGTCCAAATTGCACCAGTTCAGACTCAACTGGGGCGTTCGTATGTAATACCCCAGCGTCAAAAATGCCACGAACGATCCCTTTACCCTCGGGCCATGCGAATCGTCGGATATGTCGGAGCCAGAAATAGTAGAGTTGGACAAGGTGACAATGGGGTCCGATGGATCCAAGCGCATAGTCTCGGCGAGTATCAAGGCTGTCCTCCACAGAATCGATGGGCCAGCAGCGCGAGCACGACGTGCAGCATACCTACGTATCTCCACAAGTACCACACATTCGCATGTAGGTTGCCCGCTGTTCAACTCTGGTTCGCAGTCTGCCAGGTACGTGTGCATTGTGCGGTTGACATGCATGATCCTGCGTCAAAAGTTTGAGAAGAGTTCCGACTTGACTCCATGCCTCGTCTCGGGAGAGGTGAGTCGTGCTACACCTCAGTATCTGTGATTACCTCGCAATTGCAGGGTGGTCAATACCTAGTGTTTGGGGGTACTGCTCGAATTGATGCAAATCCAATCAAATCCATCAACATTTGATGCAGTCACGTGGAAGGTGAAGCCTTCGGGCACATGGATTGCGAGACACCCGACGTCGACTGATGATTGATGTCTTCATCGACAAAACAGCCATTCAACCGCTGGAAATGCGCGACTTGTCCAACTTTATCCTGCGAATTCCTAGCCGAGTGCTGCGCAGCAGTGCATTCCTCGGACTAGGCGACAGCGACGGTAGGATAAGACAAGATAAGAAATACTTCCGAGGTGCGCAGTCCCGGCCTTTCTATTAGAACACATACTAATCGTTACCTAGTCCCTTGCCGCCGACACCTCCGCACCTACCCCTCTACTTCACGCAAAGCTCCTTGTCTTTAAAAGCATCGCCTAACACAGGATACTTTTAGAAGACGTGTATAGCTAAGAAGGTATTTAGGGAGAAGAGTAGACAGGAGAGCAACGAATAAGGAGGAGAACACGACGAGCAGGCCCTAACCGAGCCGGAGGAAACGGAGAACGATAACAACCCCGGTCTATCTCCGCCCTCCGCGACAATATAACACCTCCCGCCTTTACTATTACCGACGCTACTATGTCCGCTAAAGACAACTCTTACGTCCTCGATAATAGTATTAACTAGCTCGCCGATAAGATAGGCGGTCTTAACGCGGACGAGCGCCCGCGCACCGAAGAAGAGTACGCTTAGGCTTAGCTTACTCTCCGCGCTATCGTAACCTCTAAGGAAGCTAGTGTAATTATTAGAAAAGCTAGACAAAACGTTACCGACCTTCGCGACAAGACTAGCGTCCGCGCTAGTGTTAACAAAGTTTATTCTAACAGTTGTCCTTGCATAGGACATCCTTTTTAATTAATTTACAGTTATACGAGTTCCTACACCGACCCGGATTCTCCTACGGTAATAGTCTAACTACTAATCTCGCCGCCGGTAGATAAAATAGGAAAGCAGAAGGCGGACGTAGTTAAGCAAGAGGGCGACGACGCTTGTAGTATATTTATACTGCGATATAGCGAATAACTCGGAGATAAAGGAGATAGAGGATTTACTGCAGAACAAGAGCGGAGTATAGTAATGCAGGGCCGGAGCCTACGAGAGGAGGGTAAGGGAGAAGAGATAGCGTCTGCGTAGTTATTCGAATCGAAAGGAGAGTGTAAAGTCGCTATGTTATAGAGGGCGTTAATAAGTTAGTAATAATACAGTCGAATAGAGGATGTTATGCTCGAGTTATTTAATAGTCGACCGAGAGGAATAGTAGTAGGTCGTCTTATTCCGATCTTTGCCCTCGTGTCTTTCCTCCTCCGTCTTATCTCTAGATTAATACTCGGAAGCAAGTCGTCGTCCGGGTTCGGCGGCGGAGAGGCCTCTCTTTGCTCTAAGAAGTTTACGAATGCTATAAAGTTACCTTCCGGTTTAGTACTGCTAGTAATCGGCGGTTAAAAAACGGATGTAAAAGCAGTTATTTCTATCGGATTAGTCGAGGTTTTAGTAGTAGTCTAGTAATCGTAAAGATAATAGCCGTTAAGATAGAAGAAGTCGCTCGAGATATATAGTACGGAGAAATACAGTTCTTTCTAGCTAGAGCAAGCCCAGGTCTAAGAGACTCCTTATCGCTCGTAACGACAATCCGGCAGTCTATTAACATTATAACATTACATGCATCCGCACCTCGCTTACATTACCGTACGCCTTACCGAATACCTCCCTGCAATAGCGACTTCTAGACGAACGCGACACGCCTGTCGAAGAATACGACATTCGAGGGATATTAGCCGTTTAAGATCTAGGACAGCAGTGCCGCGCCGAATGCGACTAGCGGTAAAGAGGAGGGCGTTAAGAGTGTAGTTAAGGCGCGTAGTAGGAGAGCTACTAAGATTAAGCAGGAGCTAGAGTAAGTATAACACACGTTTATCCGCGGTTTTAATACTACTAACACACTCTGCAGAGACGACGACGCATTTCCCTCCCCTATCTCCGCCGCTAAAGACGCCGTAGCAGCAGTCTCCTGCACGCTTAGCCTAGTAGTCGACTTAACCCCTTATCCGACCGACCGACCCGATTCGAAGCAACCTCCGTCTTATATATAATAGTTACCCTACGAGCATGTCGGTCGCTATGTAGCTATACTCCTAGCGGCGAAGAAAGGAACATAGCACACGAAAGCTATACGGGACACTAACGGGTTACTAGAGAAGGAGAGGCCGACATCGCTTAAGAAGGGGAGGCAGACGTCGCTAGAGTTAAAGAGGCAGATAACGGTAGAGAAGAAGAGGCAGACGGCGCTAGAGATAAAGAGGCAGACGGCGCTAGAGGTAGAGAGGGGCGCGTCTACCGCAGCCTGCCTATACTGTTTCTAGTCTATTACTCTCGACTAGCTAAATTAACCTTAGCTTTTCTATCTTAGACAACGACGGCTCTATTTCCGACCTTACCTCGCTTAGGCTCTTATATCCTTACCTTTACTATATTCTACTCCTACGAAGGTAAGTAAAGGCGGCGCACGCGTGCAGCGCAAGAACTAGCAACAGCTAACCTCTATTATAGTTCTTACCTCGCGCAAATATAGCGTAGCTACTGTCTAGTAAGATCCGACTTAACTTACCTTTACACGCAGCGCGATCTGACCCTTACGTTACCTAGGCTAGTCGCTACTCTAGGCGCGAAATCCGGCCTAAAGAAGGTGTTACGAAAAGCTATCCTCGACGTAGATATAGCAAAAGCATGCGATACTATCGTTACACTAGAAGCTCTAATAGCTCTAAGACTGCAGAGCAATCTGCTATAAGCTTTATCGACACTTACCCGTTACGGAATGCGCTGTCTTAACACTACCTAGCTTCTCCTACACTACCTGCCGCTCTTAGTACTCTCGGAGCTAGAGCTAGGATAGACAGCCTAATTAAATCGGAAACGCCGTTCGCCGACTCCTAATATAACATGCTCCTAATATAATATGCTCGACGACATGTCCGAGATCTCTACGGACGATTATAATACGGCTAGCATTGCCTCCTACGATAATTAGACCGGGCAGCTTACTCTAGAGCAGACCCCTAGCGTCTTTAAAGGTAAAGAGGACAAGATTAAGGACATAAAACTGTCTCTAAGTATTTGCCTTAAGAGCAAGAGTAGCAATACCTTATAACACCTGCGGCAGACGCAGGCGGAGAACGATCTAATCGACAGCTACATGTCGGACGATCTCGAGACGCTACGCTAGTCGATCGTAGGACGTATGTAGAAGGGGTCGGACGTTAATTAGCTAGGCCGAGACAGGAATAAGGTTAGACAGGACCGCCGTGTCGATTATATAGGTAAGGAAGTAGATAATATAGCTAAAGGGCAATGTCGCAGGCGGGAATGCTCTTTAATTTAACGAGCCGTTAAACTAGGGCGCTAATAAAGCGATTGCGGTCGCCGAACTGCTGCGAAGGCTTAAGGACCTCTCCGAAGAACTTCGAGGGTTGCAATAGGAGGATATAGACAAGGAATTTGTTAAGGCGAAAACGAAGGAGTTAATAATAGAAGGCTCTAGAGCAGAGAATAGCATTTAATATACTCTAACCCGTCCGACTTATCTGTACTAGAATGCAATAGCGTTTATATACGTCTAGCACGCCCTTGTCGCCCTAAATCGGTCCTACCCGGCCTTTAATATCTCCCTACCGAATCCGATAAGGCTGTTCGGCAATTAAATACTTCTAGGCACCGAGTCCCGGCGCGGGCAGACTTAGCTTAACATACACCGTAGTTACAGCCCTCGAGGATGCTCCTACATCCTAAGCCTACTATCGATTTCGACACCTACCGACTCCTAGCGCAAGCAGACTCGACTCGGCTTAACATACACTATAGTCCTATCCTAAGCGTACTATCTATTTCGACGCCTATCGATCCTAGCATGTACGTAGACTAGCGGCGAGAGATCGAAGCTTCTAGGCTTGCCTCCTACCTTGCCGACTTTAACGAAGTACTATCTATGTTAACGATAGATTCGCTAGACGGAACGGGGAGGAAGGAACATAAAGAGGAGGACTAGAGGAATATAGTGGCCGATATTAGGCGGATTAAGAGGGATATAGTAACTCTAGAGCCGAGTCGGAAGACTTCGAGGAGGAGAACAACCTTATAGGGATTATAAGTAGGCCGGTGTTTAACTGTAAAGGCGATTTTAGGCTAGGCGGGGGAGGAGTCGGTGTTAGGACACTAGACATCTAGGGCAAAGCTAAATGCGACCGGCAAGAGATTAAAGTTAAGTAAACTCGACGGAAAGAACATTATTAGAAAGTTTCTAGGTTAAAAAAACTCTCGGAGGAATATCGCTATCCCTAGATCCGGATCTCTCTAAGGCACTAACACCGACCTACGCACCCCTCCCTAATACTAGTATCGTCCTAGCAGTACTCTTAGCATTCCTAGGCGTAATATCTGCTAATAACTTTATTATTATTAAAGCTATTAGTACCGAGCTTCGTAAGAGATTAAGGCTAGAGAGAAGTTAAGATTGCTTTTAGAGCTAGATCGTGCTATCTACTAGAAGACCTTGCTCGTCCGCACCTATATAAACACCCTAAGAACTATTTACTATATATACGGAGGTCGTATTAACGTTAATACGCAAGCGTAGGCTATAGTCTGCTAGAAGTAGTATAAGAATACGTTACGAAAATTTAAAAGCTAAGGCGCGCGAGGCGCTCGCTCGCCTATATACTTAATACGTCTAATGCTACTAGTCTTTGCACTTTTCCCTTGCATCTCGAAACCCTACTACCGTCCGGTTATTATAGACAATATTATTCGGATAGCGGTAGTAATACGCACTCTTACTTATATATCCCGCGCTACTCTGTC